>PVIR01010304.1:0-50322 GCA_004026965.1 Petromus typicus
GACACAGTGGTTTTCCTGGGTTTTTCCATGGGCATTTTATCTTCAGTCCTGAATCTTGGAAACAAAAGGCTCTTGTGCTTAACATGGTGGTAGGAGTAAGTTTACATCCCCAGGAGGGTGGAATTTGGGCAGAATGATCAACCTTGAAGGGACTAAAGTAGGAAAAATTGGTTTAAATTATTCTACAACCAAGAGATAAAATATAACAGCTTTATAGATTTTGAAATATTTAGGCTGAAGGAGCACTATTTTTCTACAGCATTTGCTGAGGGATGACAACAGAACAGTGCATTTCAGTCAAATGGGAAATAAAGCCTCTGAGAAAATATGATTAGATTCAGCACCACCATGTACATTCTGAATTAGCTATGGGAGTCAAACAGGAAACCTTTAAACAACTCTCTTATGCTGCTGATTGGCTGGCCCTAGTAAGCAGAGCATCTGAAATGATTCACTACCCTTATCCCTGGGTTTCCCCAAGGGAGGGAAATTCAAAGGAGGAGTGTTCAAATGATTTAAAGCTGATTTCAAGTGTTCTCAACAACAAAGGTGGTTGTTTACTCCCAGAGCCTGAGAGTCTCCAGGGGGAGCTCTTATTCTGGTCCCCTTCCTGGTTTTCCTCAGGCACTCTGCCCTCTTGGACCTCTTCTGGCAGGCGACTTGGTGGCTACTGCAGCCTGGCAAAGACCTGCCTCCCTCTGATGCAGACAGCTCCTCCTCAAAGGCACTTGCCAGGCCTCAGGCCGTCACTTACTTCCCGACTTCAAGAGGAAGCTGAGGGGCCCATCTCCCTGCTTAAATGGATGCCCAGAGACGTTGCTCTTACTAAGCCTACTAATCCTTTCCCTCCAGAGGCCTTTCTCAGCATTAAGAAAGAGTTCAGCAGCAGCCCTGTTGATTCTGAGCATCCTCAGTAGCACAGTAATCTACATAACAGACAAGAAGAAGGAGGCTGAGCAGAATAAAATGAGTGATACCAGAATCTACTCTGTTACTATATTGGGCATAAAAATACTTCCAGGTTTTGACTTTTAAATGATGCAGCTCAGCAGGGGTTTTCTGAACACAGGGCAGACTGACAAGGAAATAAGAATAATCATTCAGGAGAATGGTCTTTGAAACTTGAGGTACCAAACTCAATTGGATAATGAAACACTGGGAACACCACAGGGTATTTTTTCACCTCTATACAGAACGTTCAATTAAATGCTTTTCCATTTGGACAGGGTGGGTGGAGTGATATTTTTTTCCTCCCTTTGCCACAGAAAGTATCTTCTTGGTTCCAAGCCCAAATTTTTCCCTCTTGCTTTTGATCTCTGTTGACTCCCTTTTGTGATGCACAATGCCCACGCCCTGCCTTCTCACAGGGTAATGGAAGCTCCCCACGTGACCCTTGAAAATGCTCATTACCAACATGCAACACAATGGCTTCACTGGGTGAAACATTGGCAGTGTTTCCAGGGGCTTCTGGTGCCTCCATTTCATGGGCCACTTGCTTAGCTGCTTCTGAAATGCCTTAGTGCTATGAAGGCTGCATTGAACTGAGCCATCTGTGAATGACTTCATCAGGGGCACACTCCACTCCAGAGTCAAAACTGCTTCCCTGCCAGAATGTCGTCCTCTCCCACAAGGGCCAGCAAAGGAGATTTCCTGACAGAGTCCAACACTATGTTCCCTCCCCAACAACCTGAACCCGTGGGATGTGGACTTTCTTACACGTCAATTATCTCTCAGTTCCTTGTAATGGAAAGTTTTTCACACAGATCACGGGTAGTCAAGCATTGGGTGATGATTTTGAAAGTAACGGTCACTTGACTACTGGAGGTATAACTTTGTCTTTTACAATATGACAGAAGGAGTATAAGAAACAGAGAGATGTCCTCTAAGGATAAGATCATGTGTGTAATTCAGTTCAGTTCACCTGGATGGAAGGCCCACACACTGCCAGGCTTTGCCCTTGGTTTGGGGATATAGTGGTATATAGGATGGGCCTTCTGGCTAAACAGTCTTATAATCTGGCATAGAAGATTTGGAGAAAAATTCAATAGAAACCCCCAAAATTATATACAAACTGGAAGTGATTGCATAGGAATGTGCTCTGATGGATCCAGGCATTTCTATACGATTCCAAGAGGGATCTATGGTACAAACACACCACGTAGTAGGCTAAAGTCTTCTCACTTTGTGTTCCACAAGCACAGGGAATGGGCACTGATGGAATGAACGATGTTTGGGTGAGTGTGTGAAAATTTCCATGATAAGAGGGCAGCAGGAACCACAAAAGACTTAGAATAGCAAAAGCAATTCTAAGCAACAGGGACATGGTGAGGGGTATTACAACTCCAAACCTGAAACTATACTATAAAGCCACTGTGATAAAAACTGCATGGTACTGGCAAAGTAACAGACTCGAGGATCAATGGAGTAGACTAGAAGATCCAGAAACTACTCCAGATACACTCAGCTACCTCATCTTTGACAAAGGAGCCAAAAATCCTCAATGGAGGAAAGATAGCCTCTTTAACAAATGGTGCTGGAAAAACTGGGCTTTAACTTGCCAAAGACTAAAACTAGATCTAACTCTTTCACCATGTACCAAGCTAAAATCAAAGTGGATAAGAGACATAAATATTAAAACAGACACTCTAAATCTGTTGCAAAACAGGTTAGGTAAAACTTTTGAAGACTCTAGCTTAGGGAAAGACTTCTTGAACAAAACCTCTATAGCACAGGAATTGGCAGAAGAAATCAGCAAATGGGACCTTATTCTTTTAAAAAGCTTCTGTACAGCAAAGGAAACCATCAACAGAGCAAAAAGGCATCCAACAATGTGGGAAAAAATCTTTACCAGCTGTTCCTCAGACAAAGGGTTACTATCTAGAATATATAAAGAGCTCAAAAAAATCAGCCCACCCAAATTTAAAGACCCAATTCAAAAATGGGCATCTGAAATAAACAGATATTTTTCAGAGGAAGAAATAAGAGCAGCTAAGAAGCATATGAAGAAATGCTCAACATCATTAGTCATTCGAGAGATGCAGATGAAAACAACATTGAGATTTCATCTCACTCCACATAGAATGGCTGCCATTTCAGATTCAGCCAGCAGCAAATGTTGGCGAGGCTGCGGAGAAGAAGGAACCCTTCTCCACTGTTGGTGGGACTGTAGACTCATACAACCCCTGTGGAGATCAGTTTGGAGATTTCTCAAAAAGCTAGGATTGGAGGTCCCATTTGACCCAGCCATAGCCCTGCTAGGTATACACACAAAAGAATTAAAAGACTCATATCACAGTGACATATGTGTACCCATGTTTATAGCAGCTGAGTTTGTGACTGCTACATCTTGGATACAACCCAAATGTCCATCAACTGGAGACTGGATAAAAAAGCTGTGGTTCTCCTACAGAACGGAGTATTACGCTGCCATAAAAAATGATAAGTTTGAATCATTTATACTTAAACGGACATACCTTGAGGATATCCTCATAAGTGAAATAAATAAGTCACAGATAGGTACATATCGCATTTTTTCTCTGGTATGAGAAAATAAAGTAAATGAGTCCTACAATTGTATGTTATACATTGTGAAATTGAAAATACTCAAAGTGTAATAGGGTGAAGGGGGAAAATAATGAGATTATAACAAAAAAGAAAGGAAATAAATTTTATATATATAGGGGGATGGTAGGGTGGGTAGGGCTATGGGAAAAAATGAGAATTAAGTTGTGTCTTATACTGGTACAAATACCCATTATGGAGTGTAATTATGTGTATAAGTAATGTACCAATAAAGTTTTCAATTAAAAAAAAAAAGAGGCTAGCAGACACCAGTGACAGGAGTCCTACAGTACCAGAAAAGAGGAGATAAATTTATCACTCAGCAGAAAGTATTAGCCTAGGAGGTCAAGAAACAGGAGAGTTCTGGATTGGACGGTTCAAGGAACAAAGGCCATAATCCTATTGGCTAGAAGCAATGACAGAGCCTCTCCACACTCAAAAGGAAGGTATTATAGTAGGGATGCACATAGAACACAGAGAGGCACAAAGCAGAGATCCTTCTGCTATGGTGAAAACAGTCTATACTTTGTTCTCACTTAAGCAAAGAATATATTATATGCCTATTAAGATGTCAAAAAGCCCCATTTGAGAAGTACTGAGCTAAAGAATTCATTGCAGCCAGGCATACTGTAAGGTGTGAGTGTGTGTGTATGTGTGTAATACTGTTTGAAACTCTGCTGAGCAGCACCTCTCCAGAGCTCCAGGGCTGTCCAGAGTAGCCCATCTCCTCCCAGTGAGCAGTAGCTCAAGAAGGAATGTTCCATGGGCATTGTGGGGGTCAGTCTGAGAAGATCCCTGAAGCCCAGGCCCACAATGCCGGCTCACAGGAAGAGGTGCTTTGTGTGCAAACTCTCAGAATATGAAGCTGGGCCTGGGACACAGAGGCTGCCAGGAAAGGAAACTGGCTCTCGCACTCTGAAAATGGGAGGAAGCCTTTCAGACCCCTGGGCTTTGCACTTCTCTGTAAGAGGGCAACAAAATGCTACTTTTTAAGTAAACAATTACTTGACACTCTCTTGATTAAAATAAACAGAAGAGTTCACTCTTGGCTCTGGCTAAAACAGAGGTGTTCTGCCCTTTGACTGTCCCAGTGGACCCCATCCTTGCCTGCCCAGAATGTCCCTCGCAACTATTTCTTTCGTTTAGTTCCCTTACTAAAAGCCAGTAAATATTTTAAATACTTCAGATGCGAAACCACCATCAAATCTAGACCACCAATTTTATCAACCTCCTTGAGATGCTCTAGAGTGACTGTGCAAAGTAAGCCCCATCCCCACAGCTCGCAGCATCCTCCACATGCACACTGCTCCCTCCAGCTTCACTCTGAGACTTCCCTTGATGAGCTCACAATTGCTGTCATTAAGTCCCAGCTTAGGGAATCAGACTGAATTAGCTCTTTGTATAATTAACCAGAGGAGCACTTACATTTTGTGACATCTCTAATTTCTGGGAACGGCTCAACCACATAGAAACTCAGTGACCAACCACTGCCTCCCAGCCCCTCAGGGTACCTTGAGGGTAGTGCGGGTGTGGAGCTTCAAGGCACAGGGAAGGGGGCCACGTGCTGGACTCCCTGGGGAAGACTGAGCCTTGAGTCGGACTGGAGATCCTTGGCTCTAAGGGTTTACCCAGAAACAGGCAAAGTAGCAAAAGAAATCTCTTTTGGAACCCAGAGGTGAGTCCAAAAAGGAAACATATAATTGACTGAGAGCCTGATGGGAGATTTGACCTGAAAGCTCACCTCTACCTGTGCCCAAACCCTGCCTGTGTTCTCTCTAACACACTCCCACAGAAGTTGGGCCAAGGATTTAATGAGCCAAAAGCCATTTAAAGCCGTGCATGTGAATAATGCCACAATTCCCGCTTCTTTAATTGGATGCAAATAACATCACCTGGGCTCCACATCCCAGGATCCGTCCAGCTCTTTGTCACAAGGCACTTTCACACACCCCATTCGGAAGAGCCTGGCAGGAGAGGAAGACATTAACTGTGAGATCTGCTGGCTTCTGCCAAATTCACAAATGCTGGCAGAGAGGCCTATAGATAGAATGAGGGGTAATTTCATGCAAATGCTCGTGCTATTCCCTGAGCTCCAAGATTAGAGATGTCAGAAAATGTAAGTGCTCCTCTGGTTAATAGTACAAAGAACTAATTCAGTCTGATTCCCTAAGCTGAAAGTTAAAGGCGGCACTTGTGAACTCATGGAAGTAGGTCTTCTGAGAGTGAGGCTACAGGATGCAACAGACCAGGGGAAGCAGCGCAGCTTCGAGGAGTCACTGTGGGCTGCACGCAGGTGTCCAGAAGGCTTTCTGTGTTTGGGGCTCCATCATTTCCTGGACACGCGGGAAGTGTGGGCAGATGTAATGGGAAGCAAGGAGCTTTTGATGCTACTTGGAGAAGACAAGGCTACAAGGTTTGGAAACAAAATCTTAGACACTTAGAAGATAGTCTGAACTTTTCTTTTTTTCCTTTCTGAGAAAAGTTCTCATTTGCATTCCTACTGGATTCTTGGACACATATTTCTCAATTTTACATGCTGAATTATATTTAGTCACAGACTCCAGAGAACACTGACTCACTGTTCAAATGGGGTGTTTCTGGGAGGTGGTTTTAAACGCTGTGGATGGTATGCCTTACTGGACTGCTTTGTGGGGCCCTGGTGGCACTATCTCCCACTTATTATGCTCTGAGGTATGGCCTAGGTTCTGTAAGTCAGGCTCCAGATCTTCAGATTTTAATTTTCATAACACCATGAAATATCTATGATTAGTCTTAGATTAAAAAATACATACAAGGGCCAGGCATTTAGCTCAGTAGTTCCAGTGCCTGCCTCGCAAGTGCCAGGTCCAAAGTTGGATTCCCGATAACTGCATACAACAATGCAGGGTGTGGTGACTCATGCCCATTAGCAATCAGTACCACATACCACAATGCTGGGCGTGGTGATGGCTCATGCCTGCAATCCCAGCACTTGGGAGGCAGACAGAGGAGGATTGCTGAGTTCCAGGCTGAGTTCAATACCAGCCTGAACTACAAAGCAAGACCTTGCCTCAAAACAAACAAACAAACAAAAAATAGCACATACAAGTCAGGGATTCAGCTTTGTGGTACCATGCCTCCCTCACAAATGCAAGGACCTGCCTGAGTTCTATCCCAGTACTGTTAAAAAAAATTTTAGGGGCTGGGGATTTAGCTCAGTGGTTTCAGCTTCTGCCTTACAAGTGCAAGAGCCAGGGTAACCACATACAACAACAATGCTCGATATGGAGACTCATGCCCACCAGCAATCAGAAACACATACCACAGTGCCAGGTATGGTGGCTCACATCTGTAATCCCAGAATTTGGGAGGCAGAGGCAGGAGGACTGCTATGAGCTCAAGGCCAGCCTGAACTACAAAAATGAGACTGTCTCAAAAAAAATTTTTAAAAACCATATATATGTCCTTTCACCCCCCACCCTATTGCCACTGAAATACATCTTAATTCTTATATTTTCTAAAAGAAAAATTGTCATCATTAGGAAACCATGCATAGTTACTAATTATCAGAGTTCTATAGTGGTTCTGTTTAGAAAATCCTTTCCTATACTTATGTTGTCAAATGTTTTGTGTATTTATCTTTCAGTAGGTTCAATGTTTCTGTTTAGATCTTCGACCTATTTTTATTTCAATTTAGTACATGGTGAGAGATACAGGTCCAATTTCAAACTTCTGCACTTACCTAGTTTTCTACTGCCACTTGTTGAATAGGCCATCTTTCCTTCAAAGTGTGCTTTTGATCTCTTTGTCACAGATCTAAGAATTTCAATGAATTTATAAGCAATGTATATTATATATAAGTTAAACTTAATAATATTAACACGAATGAAAGTAAGGAGAGGGGAATTAGTTGAAGAAGGAGGGAGGGGAAGGGAACAGATTAAAAAAGAAACAAATTGTTTTATGTACATGTACCCACTCCCCCAAATGATTGTAAATTTGTGTTAATAAAGAAGGATTTCCAGAAGGGAATGTAAAATTTGAACAGGGGAATACAGAGTTAAACAATGTATGGTACAACCCAGAGCACAAGCAGTTGTTTACTTGGATCCAGAAAAGTAATCTGCCCTACTCACTAAGTGTGCGACTCCACAGGTGGCCCTGAGCTGCTCTGGGCCATGCTATTCTCATTTGTCTGTTGAGGAAAAGAATAACCCTACTTGTTAACATAACTGTGGGGATGAAGGGAGAGGACACATGTTTATTCTTCTTTGACTTATATGATTACACTTCACTAAAGCACCATTACCTGCAAAGAGAAAGTGCTTGGACCTACTCTATTGTTATCAAGAGTCCATCAGGCTCCTCCATCCCTCTGCAAAGGCAGTTTCCTCTAGATGAAGGGATGAGATAACTAGGACAAGTTTTCTGTCCACACCAGAGGATGCAGGCTTGGATTTGTTTGATTTGGCAGTGGAATGTGTGCCACACCCAGCTCTCTACACGTAGTCAGTGAATCATTTAAAAAGTTTAGAGTCTCTCCCACCTATATTCTCTGCCCAGCAGCAGACCAGTCCTAACAAAAAACAGCATGCAGTAACAATGCGATGGGCTCATTATGTTGCAGGAGATAAAGGGGTTCTATATGAGTGACTATATTTTATTTTATGGACCTATCCATTTCAAATAAGTAGGGCCATGACTCAGTGGGAATTATGATTCCTCACAGGGCTCAGAGCCCTGATGATTTACAAGTCTTGGAAGCTACACAAGGTGAGAGGTGGGAGACACTTCCCCACCGAGTGTTCAAGCTATGTCCAGCTACCCTTGAAGATGACTGTTCGAAGATCTAGAGGGTACACAGGCACCTCACAGGTGAGCCCCTGCTAGCGGCCTTTCTAGGGTGAATTCATACATTTTCAATGAGGTGGTGTCAGTTTTGTCCCACAGATATTTCTGAAATACTCATGATGGTTTTTGTGATTTGTGATTTTAAAAAAATCCTTCTTTCTTTACATAGTCACTAGAATATGCCTTGATTCCTAAGTTGTCTAAAAGAGAGGAACGAAATTGTCATCAATTAGAAATCCATGGGTGGTTTTACTGATTATAAAATGTCTAGAGTAGAACTCAAGATTATAGACAGACAAATTTGAAGCCAGACAATATATGTTATTAAAATCGAGAGCATGATTAATTAGTCATTTACTGGGAGTGATTTATCTTGTACCTCTCGCCACTGGTGTTAGAACTGCCTGCTGTGGACATCAGGTGCACGGATCCATGATGCATACTAATCACGGTTCGCAGAAGCACAGAGTGAGGGTGGATCTGAGCTCCACTGAACATCCAGTTTAAAGAGCCACCTTTTATGAAGTGGGCCTGCAGCCAAGGAGGCCATAAAACCCCAGAGGAAAAAGACAAGCTGGTTATGGCTAAGCCATTTCTCTCTTGGATGATCCAAGGACTAACCTGAACCCTCATCCCTGGGGTCTCAGGACTGGATCCTGCCACCTGTCTCAGTAAGGGGTTCGGGTCTTCTACTCCCCGCCTACTTTGAATCTCTTCTACGTCTTGCCCCTTCAACTGCCTATCTCTCATTCAAACCCCACTCACCCCTCTTTTGGACATCAAACTCACCTCCTCACAATGGCTCTAGAAAGCAGAAGATATTTTTGACAAGCAGAGCTGACCCAGCAACATCCATCCCTCAGGCTCGGTGTGCATGGGCTCACCTTGCTGGTGATGAGTGTCCCCAACTGTGACTCAGTCCTCAGAGACTTCTTCAGCCTCATCGGACTCCTCTCCCACATCTTTTCTGCCTTTGGTTTATCAATATGCATCAGCCCTGGCTCTCAGGGTCTAACTTGCTCATTTTTTCTGCTTCAAAATTTTCCACTGCTAGTCTGTCTTTTTTAAGAGCTCCTGCCTGACCAAGCATATCCGTCCCCAGCCTGAATGTCATTTCTTCTTGGAAATCTTTTCCACTTCCCCTCCAACTCTTGTGGAATCCTTCTTTGGAATCCTTCTGTACTATTTCCTCAGAGCCTGTGTAAAGACTAATTCAT
Source organism: Petromus typicus (assembly GCA_004026965.1). NCBI lineage: Eukaryota > Metazoa > Chordata > Mammalia > Rodentia > Petromuridae > Petromus > Petromus typicus. Next base: position 9,609 of record PVIR01010304.1, read on the forward strand.
TTTATAATAGCCATTAGCACTTCTTTTCTTTCCTTGAATTTTGATGGGTAAGTAAGGACCACTAAGACCTACATCTTCATGACCTAGGACAATTCAGGATTCTCAGTAGATCCTCAGTAAGTGACAGGGAAAACAGCAATGATGGAACAGGAAAGAAGGGGATTGGGGAGACAGTAACTGCCCACAAAATCAGGGTCCATTTCTCCCTGGGCACACAACTTGACTACATTTACCAACATCCCTCACAGATAGGTGTGGCCATGTTACCAAGTGAGTGGGTGCATGTCCAGATATGGGCCATACAATTCCCCCACATATGTTACTCCATGATGAGTCTGTGGTGCTGCTTGTCAGGGACGAGAATATCCAGGTCACTGTGACTCACAAGATGAATAAGGAAGAGTCCCCTGATAGTCCAAGTTTGTCAATGGTTTTGTGAAAGAAATACCTCAATTTGAAACACTGCTCCAACTGGTCAAAGAGGATTACACTTATGATGTGTTGAGTTACTGGAATGCTGGCGTGACTATGTTGTGTCTCCATCTTGGCCTGGCTATCTGAGTACACTGGAATTCAAGATAGGGGATGGAAACAAGAGAAGAAAGGGTGCTCCCACCACCTTCAGACCTCAGCCACACAGAAGGAGGTCCTACAGGAGCAGAAGGAACGATCTAAATTTTTGAGAATATAATATTATGAAGAGATTGATATGTTTTTCTAGTGATTTTCCATTCATATGTTTCCTTCCACCAGCTCAACCGATAACCATTATAAAGCTAGCCTACTGACAGCTAGTACTCCTTTGTAAGGAGCTTTCATATCTCTGCTTCTTCCACACTGCCCAATGTTGCCCTCTCAGGTTCTGGCATGGAAGAGCTTCTCGGTTGGGGTGAGGATGTTCCAAGGTAACATGAAGTTGAGAAGTCTCCTCACTGAAATGCGAAGAGCTTTGAGCAAGCAATTCCATTTAGTTCAATGCACAAATTACTTGTGCCCCCCAGCACAGCTCACAGAGGAAAAGACTTTCCAGAGGATTAAAAGATCTCTGTCTTTCGGGTTTTTGTTAAGTAGTCTCAGGACCGGGACCCACTTCCAGGAGTTAGCTCTCTATGCCCTCTTTACCACAAGCTGTGCAGCAGGTGGGTTCACGTGGATTTGCATGCTTCTGCTGAGCAAGTTAATCTGGCTAAGTAAATGACGACGCAGCTACTTACCATTGTCTCAGAGCCTAATCAGTCAGCTAGCTGGAGCTCCAGGCCAGGTCCTCCACCTGGTTTAACCTTGCTTTGGCTGTAGAAACTGCTGCACAAGTAGTCAAAGAACCTGCTCCTGGAATTGGGGGGCCTTTGGCCCCCATGGGGTAATACATAGCACTTTCAAGTTCTGACTATGGCTCTTGCATGCTCCTGGAAGCCTGTTACTTCACAGGAAGCGTTGTTTGGTGCCAGTCCTGCAGCAGCCAGCAATGGAAGGGAACATTTGCTCTTGCTGAACCACACCTGTTGTCAACAAGCACAGGCTTCCAATCTACTTAAGCTCCATGGAGGAAAGAAACAGCGCAGGTCCTGGGCACTTTATTTTTTTTTTGGGGGGGGCAATGTTGGGTTCCCAGCACCTGCGAAAGCTCCATAATGTCTGTTCTTGTTTGGGAAGCGAAGTTGTCCCTAGTAACAGCTGCTGTGTTTCAGTGGAGACCTGGAGGTCCAAGACAGCCACGAAGAGCCCCCCAGGCTGTGGTGCAGAGGTGAATGCCAGAAACTCAAGAGCTGACAGGCAGCCTGCTCCTGTCAGGCTCCCGCAGATCCAGTGGTGGGGGCAAGGCCATGCAGGGCAGGAGTGCTTTCCTTGTTGTTTTGGTCAAGGATGTCCCCAGGCAGTCAGGTTAGACATTTGTGCTGGTTAAATTCAAGTCTGCATTTTAATCTGACAGCTCAAACACATTTAGGTACCTATCAGTGATGTGTTCATTTGTTTATTATGTTCTCCTTCTTTCATTCAGACCCAGGGGCTCCCCATGACTCTCACATCTTTGGGTTGCTCCCTGGAGCACCTGACTCAGCTACTTTCCTTGCCTTAATAATGACCCCTTACTTTCTACTCCCTACTGAGCATCTCCTTCCATAGAAAGATGGTTCCACCAAAAAAAATGATACTCTTTCAGGCAACTCAGGACCTCAGGATTCACCTTCTGCTCAATCTCTTGCACGTTATTTTCTCTACCCCCATATTTACTGCACAGAACACTGGGGCTCCTCTCTCTGGAGTCTTTTAGACACAGAGAGGCACTCCTTCCTCAGTATCTCCACAGCTACAAGACGTGCTGCTCTTTGGCAGGAGGAAAACTGATGCAGAGTTTTTGGTTTACGTGCATATTATTAGCTCACTAGCAGTGTAACTGTGGCTCTGTATGTCTTTTTCACCAGTGCTTAGTTATTCCATTTGATTTTTGAAGGATGTGATTACAGCAGTGGTTACAGGATGTACTGATGGACTAGAACAGCAGTGACAAACCTTTTAGAGCTTTCAATGATAACAGCAATAACAGCTGAGGCACGTATACATAAGTTCACCACCACTGGACTAGAAGATATGTGGGTGGATATATGAAACTTTTAACAGATGGACTGATAGAGGATGTGAATAAATGGATTGATACATGGAAGGTGAGTTGATGAATAAGTGGGTAGGATGGATGGGCAAATAAGGAGGAGAACAGATAAATGAATGTATAAATATGTGAGTGCATAGGTAGCTAAATGGATGAAGAATGATCTCACCCATCAGGGTGCGTATGTACATGTCAATAATATATTATATGTCCAGTAAAATAACTTTCAATTATTAATCCTTTGAGGAAGTCCATAAAACCCAAGCAACAAGCAAGTAAAACAGTAGGCAGAATTTATGGCCCCACATCCTCTGCAGTTGGAAGAATATGGAGAATGCTGTAAATTCAGGTCGTAGGCCAGTGGGTATAGTATTTCCCTGTAAAAACCAAATAGCATCGTCTTGGCAAGAAACAGGTCTATTTCCTATTTTTTGTTTTAAAAAAGACATTACCTCCTTGTTAACAGGGCTCCTTTCATTCTTTATTCTTTAAAATGCACCTAAAGGCAAGCTGAAAGAAAACGTGTTTAAAACATGGATTGACACAGAAGGAAATAAGAAAGTCAAGTCCAGAACCACCTGCCTGTCCAGCCAATCCTCACAAAACAGCTCCTTCAGACAGCAGGCTAAGAGGGTGAGGGCCACAAGTCTGACCTTCTTACAAAGCCACTGAGCTTTCTTCACTGCAGCCCCTGCTAGTCAGAAAATAAGACAATGTACAATATTCACCTACTGTCAAATGTAGAATGAAACATAACTCTTGTTCCTGTGTTGGGTTATTACATTTTTTATTACTACTACTGTGTTATAGATGTCTTTCCTTCCTCTAAGATAACAACAGGACAATGAACCAGTCCAAGAGAGTAAAGCTGTCAGTTTGGGTAAAATCAGGTTGGTTTTTGTATTATTATAATTATTAAGTGAATGAGAATACTAATCATGCCTATTGTAATTTTAGCAAGTTATTTCTAATGTAAGTTTATTAAACTATGAATTTTACTTTGAGCTAAACTAATGATCACTATTAGGTATGCTACTCTATTTTTAATGATTAAAATATTCAATGGAATAAGATAAAATTATAGATGGTGGTAATTACCAAGTGCTAGCATCACCTGGAATCAATTTACTAATACGTGAGCTCAGAGGCAGAGGAGAGAGGCCGTCTGAACACAGAGAAGGCTCGGTGCATGCACGGCTGTCATTTATCCTTCAGGGACTGTCAGGCTGAATATTTATATCCCATGCTCCCCTGTCGTCCTTTCTAGGCTGCTTGCTACCAGCTTTATCAAGACAGCAAGGGAAGGACTGGCAAGGACAGAACCCTCCTCTCCTGAAACCCCCGTCCTCAGCTGAATTTCTGCACAGGACACAGAGCATCGAGAAAACTGATTCTGTTGTAACCACTTGGGTCTATATCATAATTTTTTTCTTAAATATATTGTCCTGACTTTTTTTCTAATTCTAATTCCTACATATGCAGAAGGAGCAGGATTCTGTCATTAGGCCCATTGCTTGGTTTTTAGTTATCTTAGTAGTGAGCATCAGGGCTTGAAACCGAGGTCTTTCCCCATCTTGTTTTTTGTCTTATTATTTTAAGACAGAGTCTTGCAAAGTCAATAAATTTCAAGGCTGGGGTCACTTGCAGTCCTCCTGCTCAGCCTCTGAGAGGGCGGAGATTGCAGGTGTGGCTCATATTCTTTGATTTTAGTGCACAGGCTTCAGTAGTGCTTGTTTTACATAAATGTAAAAGACCTGCGTACGTGAGTCACTCTTGGCACAGAAGAGCAGACACTCCGTCCTCTACAAATCTGCCTGTGAGTAGAAGACAGACTAAGACAAAGACCCAGGCATGGAAGCACTGGTGTCCATGGGGCGGATCAGTCCTCAAGGACTACCAAAGAGATCCATGGGGCAAACAAGACAGAACCAGGACTTTGCCTTTTTTCTACTGTGTACATTTCTTCTCACCTCCAAATCCTCTGCACCCTCTGACACAAAGAAGATGGGGGAAGGTCCCCAGGTCCCCGGCAGGACCAGGTACTATATTTCTGTTTACTGGAAGCCAACAGCCTGGCTCCAAGAGATCGGGAACAGGGTGCCCAGACTTAATTCCACAATATGGCTGGTTTATTACAGTAAATGTCCAGGTTAGCAGCTATCCTTATTCCAGTTCTTTCCCACATTTTCCTGTCCTCTTCCCTTTGCCTTCTCTGGCCTTGTCCCTCAGAGCCACCGGCCTCTCCTCAGATCTACTCCTAAAGCCTCTCTTCTTTTGCACAATGTATTTCAGAGCCCTGTTGACCTCAGGGAACGAGAAGTTCCTGTAGGACACTAGAGCACTGCTGCTGCACAGGCAAAGCCCGAACATGACAGCCACCCTTGGACCTGCGCAGGATTCTGAGTGACCTCTGCTTTCCTCTGGTTATCTAGTTCTTCAAAGCAGTAAAGCACAGACATGGAGACCACAGATTCTGAGGGTACCGAGCTGCCTGCTGGTTGTGTGACCTTGTAAATGTTTCTATGCCTCAGTTAAAATGCAGGAAATAGTACCTACATACTAAAGATTAAGTTTATGAAGTGATTAGCACCCAATAAATGCTTTTTATGCAGTTATTTCATTAATAGTGTCAATTAGGCCAGCTCCTCAAGCCTTAACTTCTCTCTCCCCACTCCATCTTTACACTCCAAGATTCCATTTTGTTTCTGCTACAAAACCCAGCTATTTTCTCCAACCTCTGTACCTCAATTCTTTTATCTGAGAAGATAAATATACATAATAACTTCAAGAGCTGATGCACGATAACTCCTTCTTTCCTCAGACTTGCAGTCTTATATAAAACCATCACAAATTAAAGACTTCTGCCCTGAAACAGCTAACTATGTGTTTGTAAAGAAGGGCAAATTAGGGGCCAGGGAGTTAGCTCAGTGGTTCTGGCGCCTGTCTTGTAAGCACAAGGACCTGGGTTCGATCCCCGGAAACCACATACCATACTGGGCATGGAGACTCATGCCCAGCAGCAATCAGTACCACATACCACAGTGCCGGGCGTGGTGGCTCACGCTGTAATCTCAGCACTCGGGAGGCAGAGGCAGGAGGATTGCTGTGATGTGAGTTGGAGGCTGAGCTCAGGGCCAGCCTAAACCACAAAGTGAGACCCTGTCTCAAAAAAAAAAAAAAAAAAAAAAGGGCAAATTAGTGTTTGTCATGTTTTGTTAGTAAGCGATTAAACATGTGTTCCTGTTGCCCTGTAGCCTTTGAAGGTATTATAAATAATGAGGGCTCTGAATAGGTTTGTTTTCAAATGTACTAGTTTTAGGAAGGAAATACATGAAATAAATGAGAATCTTTATTACCAGCCATATCTAAGAAATACTTTGTAATGATTACACACATCTTAACAAAAGGAGGCAGATCATGTATGTGCATGCATCAGTATGATTGTATATGTTTGTGGATGTGTGTGAGAGAGAAAGAGAGAGAGGAGAGAGAAAGAGAGAGAGAGAGAGAGAGAGAGAGAGAGAGAAAAGGGAGGGAGAGGGACTTTGCAAAGGGATGCTACAAGGACTTGGACAAAGTTTGCATCGTGAATAAGTGCAGGGCTTTCTGTTCCAAGGAGACTACTTCAAAGGTCAGCACTTATTTGTACAGAAACTCCTCAGAAGCCATGAGGTAATGTCCCCACTATCCAAACTTAACAATAAGGCTAGATCTAGCATCATGGGTCAAAAAAAGTAGTTGCAAAGTTATGTGAAAGAAACTAAATATTTCTAGACCAACAAAACCTGATTTTTTTTTTTTTTGAGATAGGGTCTCACTTTGTGGTTCAGGCTGGCCCTGAGCTCAGCCTCAAACTCACATCACAGCAATCCTCCTGCCTCTGCCTCTGCCTCTCAAGTGCTGGATTACAGGCATGAGCCACCACGCCCAGCACTGTGGTATGTGGTATATAGTACTTATTGGTGCTGGGCATGAGTCTCCACACCCAGTATTGTATGTGGTTAACTGGGGGATTGAACCCTGGGCCCTTACGCTTGCAAGATGGGCGCTGGAACCACTGAGCTAAATTCCTGGCCCCAAAACCTGATTATTATACCATTCTGGGTTTTTCAAACCACAATGTCTTTGTCTTGCTAAGAAAGGTACTAGGGAATCCTACAGGTACTAAAGAAGTAGAATGCTTAAGGTAAGCTAGATTTTCTGCAGAGATGTCTACCCAGTATTAGGAATTTGATGCATTATTTTGCATCAGAATAATCACGTATCTTTCTCTAGACAGAGCCTGGCTTCCAGTGGCCCCTGCCTGCTCCTGTGCACACACATATCCCTTCTCACAGAATGTGGCACAGACTCAGCAGCTTATTTCTAAGGAACAGAGTATTACAGGAATGGCAGGGCAACTATTCTACCATCAAGCTATGGAAGCCTAGTCTTCAGTCTTTCTGCCCTTTGTGTCTTCTTCCTCTGCTTCAGTGAAACTCTCTTGTGAGCTGCCCTCTGCAAAGTCACAGGGAAGGAAGTGAGGGTTTCTCCCATCCACCATCCACATGGAAGCAAGGTCCAACAGCCCGAAAGCACAGACTCCACCTACAGCCCAAAGTGAACTCAGAGGCAACTTACCCCTGGTGGTACCGAACCATTGCTCTCCAGCAGACACTTGATCTGAACCGTGTTTAGAGCCAGAGAACCCAGCAAAGCTGCACCCAGATTCCCGACACACAGAAACTATGGAATAAGTATGTTGTTTCCATCCACTAAGTTTGAGCTAATTTACTATACATCAACAGATAACTAACACAGATACATTATGGAGCAGGGCACAAAACTTCAAGACAGGACCTACAGTGCATCCAATGAATATTTCTGTTCATGCCCACAAGGGCCGATGGAGATGCACAGCTCTGGAGGCACCACTCACAAGGACATGGCATGAGGTCACACAACATCCAGCACTATGACCTCGTCTGGGCTAAACACTGCATCTCAAGAGGCCTGAGTTTGATTTTCTGTAGTATGTTCAGTATCTGAGTCTAACAAAGTCTCTCCTCTGATCCTTGTTTCCTCCTCTGGGAAGGGGGAATGATAACCTTGGCTGCACTGGGCTTCAGATAGAAGTCAGTCAGTACTCACAGAAATCAGTCTTAGCACACAGCAGACACTGGCTGTGGGCCACACAACTCTGAGTCTCTAGCCTCGGCCACCATTTCCAGGGCTTTGGTTTTATGCAAGGAATTTGGACACTTATTTCCTGACTTCCCTCCAGTGTGGGCTGCATCTTTCTATCTCTTCTTTGGCAGGAGATGAGAGGGTCAAAGTCATCTGCTTTTCCACAGCAGTTTCCCAGTGGCAGTGCATGACTGCATCATTAAGTGACAGGTGGTTAACTTGGAAAGAAACCGAACCACCGTAGCCAACCCAATTAGGTGCTGTGAAAACAGAAAGCAGGACATGGGTTTCACTTCCTCAGTTCAGTTAAAACCAGGGCACTCACACCAGTGATGACAGCACTGAGGTTCTTGTTTGAAAAGCTGGTTCCAATGTGGAGGTTGCAAGCTGCTTGCTAAGAATAACAGTGCTGATAACCCAGGACCAACTTTGCGCTGGGTATTTTTTCATGTAGGCTTTAATGACCTCATGAAAGCATACGGCAGAAACAGTGCCTTTTCTTCTGCTCCTTTCACACTTCTGTTCCTTCCCAAGAAAAGAGCCATCTGTACACGCCTCAGTTAGAGTCCAGTGAAGGACCAGGCCTTCAACATGCACCCAGGAAGGAAGGTACTAACACCTGCCAGAGTCAGCTTCATACTTAGCTTTGTGCTGGGAGATCGTGCTGATTTCAGGAAGCTACAAAACATCTTAGTGGGGATGGCTGGCTAAGAGAAAACTACTTGGGTTTCAATGTTTTGATTCTTGCATCACCGCTTAGTTGCCATGTAAAGAACTACATTACTCAACTTTACTTGGACTCACTTTACACATCTGTAAAATGAGGGTAATAAAGCATCCCATAGCCTTGAGAGAGAGTAAATGAGTTTAGACCGTCTTATCAAAGAATCAATAAATGTCCACTATTTAATCCTTGGAATATCGGGTGTATTCCACTCTATTTTCTCTAGAGAAAAGTGACAGTCAGAGGGACATTACTTTCTCATACAGCTGGTAAGTAACAACTAGACTCGGAACCATGTATGACAGAATCCACTGCCATGGTTACTTCCCTGTACTCTGAGGCCTGGCTGACTTTTCTGTAGATGGTATAATGATCCTAGTGACCACATCTTGACTTCACCCTGTGTTGACATGCATTTATCTTGTTCCCTCTGTCACAGGTGCTTACCCTAAGAGGAGCAGTTTTCAACTTCACTTCACAGACAAGGAAACTGAGATTTTAAAAGGTGGTGGAAATGACTTCTTTAAAAAATAAATGGATGGAAAAGAATTCTAGTACTGATCACACCTCGTGCTCTCCTCCTTCTGGAATATAACAGGAAACAGGATGTGCACTCCTAGGGCCATTAGGCAAGAGCTCCTGGCTTGTCCTCGCTGAGGGATGCAGGCAGAGGCCAGTTCCAGAGGACTCCCAGCACTCTTCCCCAGCTAAGGCAGAGGTGGGAGGGCTTTGGGTGACGAGGCCCTGGTAGGCAACCCAGCACGCTGAAACCCCACGGGAGGAGTGAGTGCTGGCTGACCCACTCCTTTTGCTGAGTGAGAACTAAACCTGCATCCCTCACAGGCTCTGAGATCTGTGCTGGTGTGTGGATGTGGCATAGCCTCACCTCTCCTAGCTGATAAAGAGATACATGGCATCCCCGGAATGGGAACCCTGGAAGCTGAGAAGAGAGACCTTAACTTTGTATCCGAGAAAATATCTATGGAAGGAGACAGCTCCCAGAAGTACATACACAGAGGACAAATGCTCAATAAAATACTTGTTGAACAAAAGAATTTCTTTTCTGAAGGTCAAGCTAAAACTTTGTGAAGAACATACAGTGAGCAGTGACAAAATGGTGCTCACCATGTCCTGTGCATTTCCAAGGCTCTTGTGCACACAGACTCACACATTTCCTGCAGTAACCTACAAATCTGGAACTATAAGCATCTAAAACTCAGATAGGAAAACCAACACACATTAGGAAATTAACTTTTTAAAAAAGAAACTCCATGCATGAATAACTAGGTCTAAAGAAGTAATGTTGACAGATAATTAAAATAAAAATGTAATGTTAACATTGGAAAGTATTGTTTTTGATTTCCTTCAGCTAAGTTACACCAGTCTCTCCTTCTCAATGGAGAAAATGTTCCAAGATCCCCAGTGGATGCTTTAAACTGTGAGTACTAGATTCTCAATATGGTATTTTTCCTACACATATGTACCAGTGATAAAGTTTAATTTATAAACTAAGCATGGTAACAAATTCATAACAGTGATTAATAATAAAGTTAACAATATTTGGATCTTGTTTGGCCATAGTTAGCTGAAACCACAAAAAGCAAATCTTCAGCTGAAGAGACACAAAATGTATAGGAGATTTTTAATGCCTGAAAAGCAGCTCCCAACTGCTATGAAAGAAAACACAAAGTGAAAGTGCCTGAAACACAAAGCTATAAATTGCTTTATGTTCAAAGAAAAGCTCTAGATATAACCCTGACCCATCACAGGAATGAGCCCATCTGTTACTTTCTCTCTTAGACCTTACAGGACACTAGGGTCTCAAGAGGAAGAGGATATCAGGCAAGTAGTCTATGTAGGGTTTTCTAGACACTTCTTCTGTCCTGGCTGCTGAGCACTCCTCAGCTGGGGCTGGGTAACAAGAGAAACAGGAGCCCACCCCAAGTGGGAGCTCTCGAGGTACAGAAACCTACAAAGAGAAAATGCAAGAGGGAGGTTCTTCTCTGCTACCATCAAGAGTTCACACAAATGGCTGCGGAGGTTTCCGTAACCTTGGCCCACTTCTCAGGTTTCTCTGCATCTGCTTCTTAGTTTTAGGGCAGCCTTGAGCTGATTCTCAGGAAAGGAGTATGCCCAGATCTCCATTGTTTGGTGGGATCTGAGTATTGTTCTTTCCACCCCCCTAGGCCCAAACACTAGGCCCCTCTGCTTCTTCTGCATCACTATTCACAATCATTGGAAGAACCTGTGTCAACATAAGGTTAAGGCACACCCACCTCAGCCCGCTGACCACTTTTCCAGCTTGTGCTCCAGCACATGGACTCAGTCCACAGGAAGAGGGACCATGGAGCTATTCTAGCTTAATCATTCAAAGCGGAACTGTCAGAATCAAAATTCAGGGGTTCAAAGCTCAGTTTTCTACTGTGAGGTTGGACAGATTTTCACCTCTATATTTCAGTTTCATCCTCAGAATTACAGTGGTGATGATAATAAGGATGATGATGATGATGATGATGTCTACCTCCTAGGACTCCTATCAAATTAACCAAAGTCTAGCCTAGTGCTTGGCTCTGTAAGTCCTCAACAGCTTAGTTAGAAATTAGCATCACAGTTCTTCATATTTTGGGTCTGCTCAGTGCTTCTCATCCCTAGGCCACCTTGGGCTCAGAAAGCATGCCTTGAAATCTAGAACTTGGCCCTTTTTCACCATTTCCCTGTCTCTCCGACCACTGCAACCTTTCTGGGTGAGGGGCTGCAGCAGACATCATCACATTCCTTCCACAGCCCATTGCATGCTTCCTGATGACATTCCCCTGGAGGGAGAGCCCAGTGTGCTCTCCAGTCTTGCAGCCAGCACCTGCAGTGGTGTGCTGGTAAATACTTAGCAACAAAACTTAACAAACACATGGGGGAGGCTAATTCTGAACACTGGTCAGTTTCCATGGAGTAAATACTCTTATCATAGCGGACTTCAAAATATGTGTGAAAAATTCCTGACAGTTTAACACTAAGCCCTTGATAACAATACAATGGAGGTATCTGTGCCTCTCCAGAAAGGCTCCATCCAGACCTCCAGGCAGTGATTCTCCTCTATCCAAGGAGCAGAGAGGCATCTGGAAGGATCGGTACCTGCAGGGGGGGAATAGCCAAGTTCCATTGCCCACAATGGGACCAACACTGAAGTGACTATATTATCTTGTCTCCCTGAAGGCTTAGGCCAACTTGAAAAGATTTTATGTACAAAGACAATCAAGTTGGCAGTGTTTGTATGTAACTGATGCATACACATTTTAATTAACTAATAATCAGTTAGAGTATTAGCTATAATTGTAAAATACTGGAAAGCCCCTAATCTTTCCAGGTAGACAAAAAAGCAATTGCTAAGTGGTATGGGGCTGACTTTTGATTTGCAAAGCATGCTGCTATTTCAAATTATGCTTATAAGAAATTATACAACAACTTGAAAACGTTTATGAGCTGGAGTAAAACAAATTTTAATTTTACTAAAATCACAACTTGAGTTTCTAAATATACAAAGAAACTATTCTCAAAACATTGGAAACATAATAAGGAAATGCCTAACTTAAATCCAGTATACCTAAATGGAGAGATACTATCCAGTAATAAATACTAAATTCTTAAATTTATAAAATGATACCTGTCTATGGAAGACTAATATAGTTCAAAACGATTATTACATATATATATATATATATATATATAACTATTAGATTAAATTTATGGTGAGTTTTTTTTTTTTTTTTTTTTTAGGTTTTTTGAGACAGGGTCTCGCTTTGTGGTTCAGGCTGGCCCTGAGCTCAGCCTCAAACTCACATCACAATCCTCCTGCCTCTGCCTCCCGAGTGCTGGGATTACAGGCATGAGCCACCACACCCGGCACTGTGGTATGTGGTACTGGTTGCTGCTAGGTGTGGGTGTGGGTCTCCACACCCAGTATTGTTATGTGGTTACCGGGGAATCGAACCTGGGTCCTTGCGCTTGCAAGACAGGCGCCGGAACCACTGAGCTAACTCCCCGGCCCTATGGTGAGTTTTAAGCAGGACATTGAATAAAGGACTTACAATGAGTCAAACTACATAAAACTAAAGCAACAATTTAAAATGGTACGCATGAAGGAATAAGACTCAATGTGACTAAAGTAAGCTTCTAAGAGTGATTATGACTGGACTGCAACCACTGAGTTATTTCATTTTTTTGGTTCGGTTCCAAAGATTTTCCAATTAAGAAGAACTGCTTTTATAATAAACAGTGTTTTTCATTGATTAGTTGAGTAACAACAGTGCGCACCACACACGTCCACACCCATGAAACATAAGGAGCAGAGAGGCAGGCAGGCATTATGGTTCTGATATTCCTCTAAGGCTTCCCAGGGCTGTTTTCTAAGAAGGCTAAATCCCAGCCATGTTTGGGGCAGGTAGCTCCCAAGCCTCACCAGAGAATCTGACTAAATGAGAACTTTCCAAGCCACAGTGACACTTTGGCTGACACTCTAGCTCTGGCAAAATTAGCTGGGGACAGCAGCTGGGCAATGAGCTATGCAATTCAAGACCAAGGGAATTCAGAACTCTGCCCTTATTGAAAATCCAATTCAGCCTCCTTGCTTGTGCAGTTTGCACTGTGCATTCAGGGGCTTGCCAAATCTCACCTTTGAAATCAAATCTCCCCTCCGATTTAGGCTAGCTGTCACTTTCTGTAAGTTTTAGCTCATGGTTTCCAATTGAATTTTGCTTTTTAATTGCAGTATGTTCAAATAAGTGTGTTGCTGCTGATGCATTAGAAAAGTCAGCTCAATGGAGACCCATTGATTCACCACCTGGTGAGTGAATGTCTTTCCGTGAACAATTCATCACTTGCAGGCATGAAGGAAAGACGGGGCCCCACAGAACATGTCAGTTCTCCTCTTCCCATCACTTACTATCACATTCATCCTGGGCAATGCCCCCCTATATTCAGGGCCACCATGAGAGGTGCACGTCAAAGGCCACTACTGTCCTTATGAACATTACTGCTTTCCACTTCTCAAAGAGTCTCTGCAATGGGAGCTTCAGCTTGGCATCCACAAGCACACAGATAGCTTCCTTTTCTTCTTTCCCTGATGCAGAGAGCATGATGTCATTTTAATACCCCATTTCCGGACATATGAAGATTCAGCATATAAAACCTGCCATTTGAGTCTTTCTTTTTCTCATGGAGCCATTTATATTTCCTTAGTATAATTAGTATTGCATGGTAACTTGTCGATATTCTTTTTTCATGGCATCAAATAACAGTTTAAGTACAACTGCAACTTTGATGATTTATTTGTTGCAACATGCTTGCAAGCACTGGTGATGGATAATTAGCAAGGAGATTATTACATGGTGTTTGGGTTAATTAAATATGATAAAGTCATTTGGCTGTGACATGATGGGTCTGTTTCAATCTAAATGATATAAAATGGTCAGATTCATCAAAGGCAACATGGTGACCCTGCAGAAGATTAGACCTAACCAAAACAGATTCGTGCTAATGATGTTTCTGAATTTGATGTTCTATCTCTATTTTGTTAGCTGTCTTTTTAATCAGAGAGATGTCATTACAATGATCGCTCATGAACATTTGTGCCCAGCCCTCAGGAGAAAGCAAGAGACCTTCAAACTACCTTGAAACGTTTGCAAAATACAAAATGTTAAAGGTGTGAAAGGAGCTACTGATCTTCTTTATTGGGCTGAATCAGAATCAATCTTATCTGAGAACAGTTTTCTGTGCTAGTAAAGAAAAATATAGGAAGCCAGAGACATGGCCAGTGGCTGTTGTCCCTCATCCCCATCCCAGTGGAAATGTCCTGGCTGCAAAGAGACCTAGGCACACAGCTAGAAGTATGACAGAGCACAAGCCCAGTCCCCATAATTGGCACCAAAGATTCTGAGGTGGAGATGATGTTTTCCGTTTTAATTGCAGAGGAACAAGATAGACACTAAAGCTATACCACATTTTGAAGGCATAAAAGGCACCGTGCTCCATGAACAATAATGGCTGAATGTTACCATTTGTGATGATAAAGTGGCACTAAAATAGGAAAAGTCGCCTTTGCTCACTCACCAATCTGCCAACTAGACAGATACAACTGCAGTAAAGGCAGAAATGGTCAATTCAGTCAAATACTCAGTTAAATTGAATCCCAAAATATCAATAAAACTAATTGCTACAATGACTGGCCAGGTGAGAAGCACCATTGGTAATTAGCAACAATCTGCTGGTGCCCTTGCAAGCAGATTATTGTAGAGAACAAAATAAACAAACATCTCATGTAACTTTGTCCCTGTCAATAGTAAGACACTGGCTTGTGAGTTAGTTGAGAAAACCAGACATACATTGCATGATTTTGCAGCTGTCCCACCAGGCACAAGTTACTTTGTGGTGAGGCTGCTTACACCTCAGAATATTTACCTTCACAGACTGCCTTTCTCTTTCACTGTCTCTTTCCTTACCCCTGGTCTCAGCCCAACTCACACCCACGGATCAGGGCTGGTCTTGGCTTTTCTTCATCATTCTCTCTGTTTTTCTCAGCGGCTTTGCCACTGTCTCTCTGAGTCTACTTTTTTTGGATTTCATGGATGAAGACTACATTTTGTCTCTAGCCTCTACTAGGGAACACAGGCAAGTTTGGATCCCAACCCCCTGTTCCATTTTCCCTCAGAGTTTGACTGGGAGCTGATCACCAATAGCAACATCAATGGTCAATGGGATGACAATTCATTATCCAATAGAATGCGAGCTCACATAGTCAACACAGGCTTTGGAAAGCTGGGATGAAGCTGCCCTTTGGAAGGAGGGCCATAGATTTAGAAGCAGAGATGAGGAGTGGTGCGGAGGCCCTGAGCTGGAAGAATAAATGACTGGCACAAGAGAGTATGCAGGGTGGTGTGATCAAGACAGACACATTATAGAAATACAATAAATATTTTCTTTTACTGATTAAGAAGGTAACCCATGCAACAATGTGGGTGAATCATAAAAGCATATTGGATTGAAGAAGTCTTACAAGAAAGACTGTATTACGTGACAACACTGGTGCCCAGTTCTGCAGCAGACAACACATTTCAGAGTGGAGAACATTCTGAGTGATGACTACTCTGGGTATGGGCTGGTAGGAGGCTCAAGAGAACTTTCTAGGGACCTAGGAACATTCTCCATCTTGCCAAGGGTCTAGGTTGCATAGGTGTGGGCCTTTGTTAAAACCCATTAAGTACACACTTACAATTTAGATATTTCATTGCATACAAACTTCTATCAAAAGATAAAATACATGAATATTGAACTCTGCTTAGCAATATGCATACTGGAATTTTTAGGGGGAAATTCTGCCACCATCTACAATTTGAAATACACCAGAACAGTATCAGAAATGACAAGAAAAATGAATGGGTGGACAGAGACAAACAGAGGAAGAAAAATGGTAAAGTACCCAGAGTAAAAACATCCCTGGCAGAATCCTGATGGCAGATCTGCAGATACCCACTGGAAGTCAACTTCACTGAAAATATTCATTATAAAGTATTTTTAATTGTTCACTGGACACAGATGGGCCTTGAATGTAGTTTACTGTTTCATTTTACAGGCAAAGGACAACTCACATTTTGTACTGAAAGATGCCAAAAAGAACCTTATTGCAGGGTAATCAGATTCACTGGAACTTCTGGTTAGTGACACTAGGACAGATGACAGGAAAGGCTGCTGCCATCCCTGTGCCTGCCTCAGCCACCGTGTCAACTCCAGGCAGCACCTCCTTCTCTCAGGACCAGAACCCTAGAGAGGGTGCAGGCCTTTGGAGATGAAAAGATTAGCCCACAGCTCGTCATTGCTGCCTCCTTTTCTCCTTGTTCCTGTCTCTCCCAGTCAACCACAATCTGAAAATATTAAAAACATCCAGGAACAAATACTGATTATAGTGTGTTGTTATAATTGTTCTATTTTATTAGTTATTGTTAGTCTTGTTCAGTGTCTTAATTTATACGTATGTCTGTACAGAAAAGCGCAGTATGAACAGGGTTCAGCATTTTCTTCAGTCTCAGGCATCCACAGAAATGTTGGAACAGATTCCTTCAGGTAAGGGGGTGTGATTGCCCTGGAAGGAGCAGGACTTGAACTCAGGCCTGACTGAATCTAAGAGGCATCTTTGTTCTTTGCCTGACACTACCAAAGCTCTTGGTAAGGCAGAGCACCTCCAGCCCAGGTCATGTCTCAGGCTCCCTCAGAGGTGAAGGGAGTTTCAATTCTTCATACACGGCCTGGATTTCATGTTAAATGTATATGCTTTGGATGTATGGGTTTTGTAAATTACTCTCAATGAATCTTGACCTAAATTCTACAAATACTTAAAAATGAAGTTACAGCAGACAACCTAGTAGCACAAGACATGTTCTGTTAAAGCGACAGCAGACTCCTGCCTCACTCGAGAGTGTGCCCTTCAGTGAAGTCAGGGGCCAAGGAAAATGTGGGGGCTGCAGCTCTGGGAACCTCAGTTCTTAGGTTTGACAAAAAGAATGTCACCAAGAGACAAGAGTTCCTACATGTCCCCGCACAAAGCCTGGACCCTGGTGTCAGATGGACTCTTTTTCCGATCAGGTTACTACAGAAAGGGCTTTTAAAAATGGCTATTTAAATTCAGAGAATCAGTGCTCTTATAGCAGGGATAATATCATGGAACTGTCCGTGTCAATGCCAAGGAACTCAGCCTGGCCGGCGAAGAGGTGAGTGAAACCTTACTGCCATCCCACTCTCTTCCCTGGTCCAAGGGAAGAAATGAAACTCACAGGCTCGAACTGTGAAATACTTCTCAGAGGTCTGTTTAACACTGCGAAGGAGCAATTAGGCCTCCCTCGGAATGCCTTTCATAAAGAAATTCATGGTATAAGAAACTGCACACTCACGAAGGCAATTATTCCCTCCTAGGCCACCTGATTTCCTCATAATAATAAATACCCATTCTCAGCACAGATTGCCATTGACACTGGCATCATCAGGCTCACCCAGGGAGGGAACAAAGGGGCAGTCAGCGGGAGTGGACATTGAGCTTTCAGTCAGAAACAATGCGGTGTGTGATTCTGATGGTTAAAGTAGAAGGAGGAAGGAATCAATTCCACTTAAGTCTTTTAGCACTGGGCACTCAATGGAAACTTGTAGAATTGAGCTAAAGATGGGAGGCAGAGTTTCTACCAGATACATAACTGCAGAACCTTACACGGGGTAACCTCCTTGATGCAGCAGGGTTTACAGTCTCAGTAATCAGGGCCTCCACAGGAGTGAGCTTTATGCATTCATAAAGACAGAACACATACCAAGCACCTTGAAACAGGTCTGTAAGGAATGTACTAATCATAAGGCCGAATTTACTGTCTGGACTGTCAATCAAACAGTAACTGTTACTGTTGTTATCTTATAAGTTTATCAAATAAGGTAGAGCCTTTTAAAACATTGTAAAACTTCTATTCACTTAGAGAAGTATTCCTGGCATCTATTGGATATATAGCAATTAAATCAATGAATGGAGAATTAGCTAACAGAATTCTGAAGTTCACCGTGGTATGAAGGACACACATACTCAGCTCTTTAAAAAGTGGAAGGGAGAGCAACATCCTGCTGCATCCATAAACCAATGGAGGTACAGAATTCTGTGAAGAAAAGAAAAGGAAACAAAGCTTATGTATATGGAGGGCAGGAGTGGAAGGGTGGGCAAGGGGATAGAAAAAATGAGAATTAAGTTGTGTCATATACTGGTACAAATTCTCAGTGTTGAGTGTGATCATGATGTACATATAAAATGTACCAAAAAAGATTAAAATCTTTAAAAAAGAGAATGAATGAAGTGGCTCTGTAGTGTGGCTTAACATTATGGAATGAAGAGATACAAGTTGGGGAACAAAAGAAACTCCCAAAGGCCTTGCATCCTTCTTCACCATGTGACATGTATTTATGAAGCATTTGCTAAGAACCAGGCCTGTCCCTCTGCCGCAGCTGTGGCCTTGGAGTGAGTGGACACACTGCAGTTCTCCAAGGAGGCATAGGGGATCTCCGTGTGGCCCTTCTGCTCTTGCACCTGTCTGCTCCCACCCAGAGTTGACCTCCTTTTCCTGAGTGCAGATCTCAGTCTGCCCCTCCCATTCCTCCCAGTGTGGCCTCATAAAAAGCTGGGACAATCCTTGAGATGGGGAAGGGAAGAACCTATGAGAATAAGTCAGCCTCCCACCCAGCAGATAAGAGAAGGAAGAGTACAGGCTGCTTATTTTATTCCAAACTTTGGTTGGTTGGTTTTAGGAGGAGATAGTGCTCAGGTCAAGCTTGTTGCTTTTCAGGTGTTATTCTTTCCAGAAGCTGCCAAGTAGGTGCTATTTGTATTACTGCTATTTTTCTTCATAGAATACTTGTTTAGAATAGTCCAAACACTAACACAGTTTTTACACTGTTTCAGAATTAGGAGACCCAGAAATTGGCAATCAACTATTCCCTGAGATCATGGTCTTGCTACTATCCTTCTACTTTTAAAACTCAGGGGTCAGTTTATATGTCTATTGTGTAGACTGTCATCCACTCATAAAATCCTGGTTGTGTTTTTCAATAAATATTTATGAAATGTCAAACATGTGCCAGCCTGCTAAATTTTAAGAAAAAGGTTTTGACTTATGTCATTAGTAGGTGGGTGGAATCTCCATGTGAATTTTGTCTTTCTCTTTCAAACATTATTGTTTGTTCACTAAGTCTCAATGCTGTCCCAAGGCTGGGGATAAAACAGGGAGTAAGGCCAGCAAAGAGGCCGTACTCCAGGAAAATGTGATCTAGAGAAAGAGAGGGAAATGAGCAGTTTTTGAATTATTTACACTGCCGGGACTGCTGTGAATAAAAATAAAGCACAGTGAAGGGACAGAGAGTGACAGCAGACAGCAGGAGTGCTGATTTATAGGCCTGTGCCCATGGAAACGTAAGGCATGGGCAACATTCAACTTAGAAGAAAGAAAAAGCCTTGAGGATGTGGGATTGGGATGCATTCCAAGCAGCAAGCTGCAATGATGACATGAGCAAAGGCCCTGGGGTGCGCAGGTGCCAGGTGCGTTCTGAACTAGTGAGGAAGAAGACTGGTGTAGCCATACTGTGCACTGAAACAAATAGGCAAATGTCAAGGTATCGTAGTTCTTAACAGCTGCGCCAGGGATGCCCTACTTTGTACTTGCAATCGGAGAACAGTCCATGCGCCTCCAGGAGAACACGGGAGGCAATTATTTTTCCTCATAAAATCATTAAGCTGCTTTAATCACTCCACAACAATGGCTGGATAATGAAAAGAGTGCCCACACAAACCACGACAGAGCCCCAGAGAGTGAGGACTAGAAAGATGTTTACAGATGGAGGCAAAGTAAAAGCTCCTTCCTCTTCCCCCAGCATCACTGGCTCCTGCCCCTGGTCCCAGTCTTCACACAGGCTCTGCAGAACACCCCTCCCCAGTCCGGCCAGGCCTGCAATTGAGCCTTGGAGTCTTCAGTTTGTAGACCTGGAAAAAGCAATGCAGCCAGAAGCAAGGGCATCACCACACAGCCCAGGCCAATGGGAGCCACAGATAAAAGAAGCAAAGCTGGGAGTTCAGCTTCCAATTAGCAGAAAGTAGAAGTTGGCTTGAATCATTAGAGTTATGGACTTAGGGGTTTATTAAATAACATCTTCTCACATATATTTTCTATTAATTCTCTGCAGTAGCTCTGGTGAGCTTCAGTGCTTGAGAACTGTGTGCATTAAAAGATAATATTTTAGAAAATCATGAGCATATTTTGTGCCAAAAAGTACAAGCTGAAATAATTTTCCTTTCATGAACAGTACATAACAATTTAGAGCTAATCCATTCCAAAGACAGAACTCTTGGACATTCTGAAAATTCAAGCATTTGGGGAGAAGGAAGAGAACATGATCCTCATCGTGTTTATTTCTTTCATTTCTCCTCAGAGAAAACAGGGCGTAACAGGGCGAAGGGCACGGCACCGGTCACGTGGGGAGAGGAAGGACACACGGCCCAGGGCACCGACTGCCGCCCATCGGCCTCCCTTCCGCCCTGGTCAGTAGTACAGCTTCACAACTCCGCTCAACCCTGTGAAGACTTCAGTCGGCCTTCTCAGGCCGAAAATTGGCATTTCTCTTTGTCTGATCACTTTTGTGCCCCTAATTCATATCTCACATCAGAGAACTCACTGTAAACAGAAACCATTTTTCTTATTACCTAAAATAACTATATTTTGATGCCTTTTCTCCTACTGTTGGATATACATAAATAATTATATAAATCAAGAAAAAAGAAAAAAACTTTTAGCCATCACTTCAAACTTCACATCTTTGAATCATTCCTATTTTTCCCTTTCAAAAAAATGTTACATTCTCCTCATGACCATGCAACTTTGAAAAATGCTAACTTAAACAAATGGAAGCTATTGAGGTATAAAACACGTAAAGAGTAAATGTCTTTGAAAGTTTTTGTAGCTTTTAATTCTTCCCAAATCACAAGGCTCTGAGCTCCTGGTCTGCAGCTGTCTGTCCTGGGCCAACCTGGCATCCAGCATCTTCCCAAGGCAGTGACATGGGAGGAAGCCAACTGACCCCAGATAAGTTGCAGAGAAACAGCCACTTGAGGAGGAACAGATATGACAGTCAAGCTCATTGGACAGTGCTGACTTCAGACACCAGACCTAATTTCAGCCCAGAAATTCTGTGCTTCAGTGTTCTCATCTGAATAAGGAAACACTTGCATTCCTCTACTGGGTGCTATGAGAGGCACATAGGACTGATGTATACTACCTCCAGGAGGACTCCTGCCATACCATATAGATGCTTAATAATACTGTAATAGCTGGTGTGTTTTTGTAAATAAAGTTTTAAAAAACATGAGTTATTTAAGTAAAGGGGTTTCAAGACCATACTAGTAATAAAAATATTTTTTTCTTGGTCGAAACTCCCAAAATCATAAATAATGTATGTAACCAACAGCTTCCCAAATCATCAAAATATGGCCACTTCCTAAGCTGAGTGTTCCCTTCCACCTCCTAGCAATAGATAAGAATGTAATATTCCCCTTCTGAGAACAGGCTGCAAAGAATACCAGAACTACTCACATCTTACCAATCCTGCCCAATTACCTAGCTGTGCACTGTTGCCAGGTGTCAGCACTTTCCTTTCCTCTGTCCCGTCAGTGAGCCCCAGTGACGAGCAGGCTGCTCAGGTCTAACTGATGCCCAGCTCTTGTGTGTGCAGTGTCCCTGGAATAGGTGCTTCTCTGTACTCCAAAAAAGTCTCACATTCAGGAAAATGTGTAAGAAAAAAAATCATAGTTTAGCAAAAGACAAGATTAGGGTGGAACATTCTAGATCTTCACAAATTTGTAAGCACATCATTATTACAACTAATTGTTACAATCAATATTATTTTAACCACTGCACTTGTAAAGGTAGGATAAAATCTTAGTAATTAAAGGAAACATATATTATGTACAGGATTTTTCCCTTTAAATAAATGAATGCAGCTAAATGGAAGTGTCATAAGGAAGATACAGGTGGCTGAACTGTGGGAACAGAGGCACACTGAGACAGGACTGAGGAGAGTCCTCAGTACAGTATACTTCTAAGAGGGAACATTTGGAACTCTCTTCCTTGGAGACTTATTCCTTCAGCAACATTAGTATACCATCAACTGCTGCTTTATCATGGGGCAAAACACCTAAAATCTGGATACACATTATGGACGAAAGTAATTTTATGCCGCACTGATATTTCCACATCTAATCAATCACTACCCGTGCTCATTTGCCTTATAGAAGCATTCAACAGAGCAGCAGACTCTAATAGGTGAGGACCTTATGGGATCTCCACAGTGAATGTTCATAGTCTTCCTTGCAACAAAGATAATGTTTTACTGTTCAGTATGGATTTTCCCCAGAAGCAGAACTTGATGCCATGATCTTGGTTCATGATCTTTAGAAATTTATCCCAAGATTCACGAGAAAGGAAATTAAAAAGCAAATCAGAAAGAAGCAACATATGAATGAGACATATCAAGAATCAACAACTCGGGTCAGTCACAAGGGGTGCTGCTCCAAGAAACCAGATGGATTCTGACATGGAATTGTCTCACAAGAGGCTGGAGAGCTGGGGCATTTATCCACTAATCATCAAGAGCTTTGAGTGGGATCCCAAACATCTAACGCCCCTATTTCCAGGACTAACCCACCTGTTGCTAAAAGGCTCTTAGTGCTGAGAAAACCTTAGGCAGAGACAAGACATAGAAGCTATGATGTGTTTCCCTGGGCAAACATACAAAGACATCACTGGAGCTAGGACCTTAATGTCTGTCTACTTCTTCAATCAACTTTCTGCTCTGGGAGGTTCAGATGTCAGGGTCTCCTAACCTCCTTAAGGTCTCATCAGCCTTCCTTGTCAAACCCCTATTATGTCAATGTGATCTGAGTATATCCCCTTTTTGTTACAGCTCCAAGTGTCTAACATGTGTCAGAGAGTACCCACTACCTCCCTAGGCCTTCTGAGTCTTTTTGCACTTGGCATAAGAAAATGTCCTTTGGGGATAGCACCCTAAGTGCTAGTGTTTCAGGGTCACCAGACCATGAGTGAGTCATGGCTCTGGCCATTTCTGACATGTGTGTGGGGTCAGCAACAATGACCTAGCTCATCTGCAGCCTGCATGGAAAGCAAAGCCATTACCTTGGCACTTGTGCACCCACCAGAGGGATTTCCAGGCCTGAGATGGACACAAAGTGCACTTTTAAAAGTTATGACATTGCACTTCCAAGCTGCGACAGTCAAAATGTTTCCACCTGATCAATTACCCAAAAATTGAGCTTTAAACCAGAACCTAAGTTGTTCTGGAAGCCCTCAGGGAAGAACTACTCTCTCTTGCAATTAAATGTTGACATAATTCTTTCAGAGCTATAGACCTGCTTTTGCTTCGAGCCTTCCTCGAAGGCATGTGAGAGCAGCCTAATCCCCAGGTAAACCATTCTTTGAAAACCCAAAAGCTCACAGCAAAGGTATTTGGGTTTGGGGAACTGAGTGCGGAAGTTCTAATGCTGAAAAAAAAAACTGTTCTGATGCAAATAGAGGTATCTGTGGTCATTTATTTGAGTGTGTAGAGAGTGCCTGCTTTAAGCCAACCCTGAGCGAGGAGCCAGATGAACAAAACAGGATGAAAAGTGGTACTGCCTTCAAGGAATCTGTAATACAGAAGGAGCAGGTGAGAGAAGAGACACCACAGTTCTGAGTTCGGGAATGCTGCTGCCACTGTAGGATTAAGGGTCACCTAGAAAAAGGGACAGAATGAGTACCAAGGAGTGGACGAGACTGGGTGTAGGTTGTCAGTGCTTCACAGGTCCTGAAGGATGAGTAGGAGTTTGCCAGGCAAAGAATGAGGAAACATGAAAGGTTGGTCACTCCACAGGGGTAACACACCAACCACGTCTATAAATGAGGATACAGTAGTGGGGAAAAAAAACTCAAAACACTACCCCGGTAGAGCATAATAGGCCCACTGAGAACAGGTATGTGGAAAGCAACAACAGCAATGTCACGTGACACAGGCACGAGAGTCCATCACTCTGAGCACCAGACAACTCTCAGTTCTCAGGGGAGCTCATAAGAGCACACTCACATGCTCCCAGGTTCTCCTGGGTCTCTCAAAGGGCAAAATGAGAGCCAGTGCCAGTGCCTTTCTTGCGGGAGAGGAAACTGAGGCTGGCCATAGCTAAGTAGCCTAGTAGAGAGCTGCTGTACTCACTGCTCCCCAGCCTGAGTCCAGGCAGAGAGGAGAAAGTCCTCCCAGGTTCCACATCAGCAAATGGTGCTGATGTCATTGTTACCGAAGCTGCTCACCCCCTGAGCCAGCCTCTCCCCCACAGGGTGCCCTGTTCATGGAGCTCCTGGATGCCCTTGTCCTCTCGGTTTTGGTTTTGTGGCTATCCTCATTTACAGACAGTACGCATCTACCCAACAGGTTCTTAGCTAGGCTGCCTTAGCAACAAATAAAAATATTCAGCTCTCACAAGCCACCTCCTCAAAAGCTCTCCCCCACAGAACTTACCACTAAACACTGTAAACTAAGGCTGTGCTTGCTAGTCAGCTTGACAACACCACTCGTTCCCCTGCCCCCAGCCACTACACAAGCAGCTTGCCATACTCAGAACCCTCTGCAATGTAATTTTTTTGCCTACAGCAGAAGAATCAAACTTGTAAAATCTTCTCTGCCTTTCTCTGAGCATGGACTGTCTCCACAACCTACAACTGTCTCTACAACCCTCTTCATGTGTTCTGCTCGTCGAGGTCACAGAGCTACCACTATGGCACCCACAGTTCTGACGCCCAGCTGTTAAGGAGACAAGGAATCTGAGCAAAGGTCTAAACATGCAGTGAGCCTGCTGCAGACACAGCCACCCAATGGACAGCTCTGCTGGTGATTTCCAGCGGGTTCTTTGGGTTTGGTTCAGTTTTGCTCCTACAGCTTCAAGTCGGGGACTTTATTCATTCTTAATCATCAGTAAATGTCAGGTGAATGACAGAATGAATGAATAGCACACTGAATAAATAAAGGGATAGTGCACCACAATGAGAAAATAGGAGCCAGGAGATGGAAAGGACAAAGCCAGATTCTAAGTTTCAAAAGATTTCAGAAAATTCGACATCCAATCAGGCATCACTAAGCTGAAAAAAATATAGTTACAAAGCTATTATTTGGACAAGATGAGCTCCTTAGAGTTCAAATGAATGCTCTGTACACCCTCCTTAATCTTCCCAAACACAACTTTCTTCTGCAGCTCCCTTTGTTATCCCTGGTTGGCTCTGTGTGATCACTGCCATATAACCAAAGGGTCAGAAAGGAAGGCTGATAAAGGCACTGTCCCCTTGGGCCATCGTTCAGGGCTGAGTGCACATGCCACATCCCAGAAGGCTTTGCAGGTCAGTGGCAAGCAGCAGAGAAAGAGAAAGATGGAGAAGGGCTTCAGTGGGAGGCTGATTATCTATATGGTCCCTCCAAACCAGCTAGAGCTGGGACAAAGAGAACAGAACGTGTCTTTTATTAATTCTGCCATGTCAATATATGTGCACGCCTGTGAATGTATGTGCCAGTACGTGTGTGTACATACACATCTTGAGAAAAAGTCATCATTTCATATTATAGTAATTAGGACTTTGAATCTACTGCACAGGTTTGAGTTTCCCCTTAGAATACATGATTGCACTCCCAAAATGTCATTTCAATTAAAGGAACCCAATAATGAACCAAAAATACCCTCATGTGCACTCTTGGCTTGTGAAGTACCCACTGACTATGACAAGCACTAGTTGAGGTTTGGGAAGTTTTTTTTTTTTATCATTAATAAAAGGATGCAAATGAAATTCACTGGCTATTAAAGATCATTATTGAAAGTCTAGATAGCAAAGGTCTGCAGGAAGCTGCTTTGCATTTTGCCATATCATCACCACAACAAAAGGCAGAGCTGCTTAGAAATCCAAATAAATTAATAAATAAGCTTAACCACAATGCTATTGATCCAGCAGTCCTGAGGAGTGAGTGCCCTGCTGCCTGCCTTTGTGCAAAAGCCCAGTCTCCACCTTATCATGCCCAGCAGCATGGAAAGCAGAGCACTCTTCATTGCAAGTCTGGGGGACTTTGAACAATTCCTATGAGAAACTCAATCCTTCAGGAAATAGAAAGCTGGGTAGAGAGGAGGATTCAACAATCCAGCGCCTCTAACAGAGCAACAAATATTTACTCTGCTAACGTTCACGACCCGGGAGGAATTCAAAACAGCAACAGCCCCTGAGGGTATTCATTTGGTCGTCCATTCAACGATCATGAATTCATTTATTTGACAATTATTATGAATGTGGGCCCACTGCTATTTTGGAATGATTTCCAAGGAGAACATCTAATGTTAAAATGTATGTTTCCACCCCAGGGCAGAAGTGGACATGAAGTTTTGTGAGGATATCTGAGACCCTGACTACCCTGGGCCCCACTAAGCGTGGAGTTGGGGATGGACTCCCAGCATCTGCCTCAGGTCCTGAGCCAGGGCAGCAGCCTTGTCTGTAAACCACAGCCACTTTCTGAGCAACTTTGCCCTTCTCGTGCCAGAACTGAGCACTAATTGAAGAATTATAGGAGCAGGTTCTGGTGGCCACACCAGGAATATCAACACTCAGGGAGTGGAGGCAAGAGGACAGCAAGTTCAGCCTCAAGCTAGGCTACTCAGGGACACTGCACAATCTAGTATCAGAAAGAAAGAGGAGGGGCTAGAAAGGTAGCTCAGTGCAAGGTTCTCGGTTCAAATCTCAGTCTCCTCCCCCCCAAAAAGAATTATGAAATGTCAGACTGAGAGGAGACCCAAGGCCCTCTAGTTTACTTATTTCCAAATTTTCTAAGTCACTATTTCATAAAAGAAAATTTTCACACAGGGTCAAGATGAATTTGAAGAGGATGGAATAAAGATGTCCCTGGCCAAAAAGAGAAGGGGATATTCAGCAGTCCAAGGTCTGGACTGGTCTTGAGGTAGATCCACAAAACAGAATCAAGAATTCTTTGGGGTAAAAACCAATTGATATCAGCTGATAAGCTGAGATCAGGAAAGTCAGTGACCCACTCAAGGTCTCACGGAGAGTTACCCACAGAATGAAATTGAGCCCTAGAACCAAAGTCAGTTCTTCTTGGATGGCACCCTGCCACTTGGGTGGAAGATTTCTTTGGGATTCAAAATGTGTGAAATTTCTTTGGACTTTTCCAAATTGAGTTGCTGGTGAGACATGGTTAAATACAGGTGTACCGCTCAGAGTAGGGGGAACAGAGCCAGTTTGGTAGAGTCAAAGAAGGTAATGATGTCCAGGAAGACAGAAGAGGTCCTGGTGAAGGAGGACATCCAGAGGGAAGCTGTTTGGAGAGGTCGGAGTGAAGTGAGGACAGGGGAAGATGTAGACATGGTTTCTGAGATGGAGTGAGAAGCTAACTTTGGATTATGCTAAAATAAGGCATCTGTGGGGAGACAGAACTGAGACACCAGCCACTCATTTCCCTGCTGTCTTCCCTTCTCCTTCCCTGGTCCTTCCCCTGCTTCTCAAAGAGGCTGCTTCCCGGCCTCCTGCAAGGGAGGCAGGACATGGAAGAGCTCACATGTATTAATATGTCAGGAGTTTGTTGAGTCATTAACAATTGTTAAGCAGCAGTTAATAAACATTAAATTATATATGCTTATGTTTAATCTTAAACACAAAGGGAAAATACTCAAAATGCATCATTTCTTAATTATTTCTATACTATCTATGCATCATTAATATATCTCATATCCATATGGCAGAGATAATACGTAATGGGAGGGTGCCTCCCCCAACTCTCCATTCAGCGATACATTGTCTACAGCTCAGACAGGAGCCTTGAGGGATGTACTCCGTGGATTTGGGCAAAGGCCACAAATGAAGGCTCTCCCTGAGCATAGGCGATCTGTTGTGTCACCCTGACCCTTGGAAGGCTGCACTGACTTTGCTGCTCCTGGGTCCTCCCATTAATTCCCTGTTTTTCTTAAACTTGTTAGAGTTGATTCTGTTGCTTGCAAACAAATAGCCAATGACTGAGAGTTTGCCATTTTCAAAGAGAAAGGTCACATGGTTTAGAGGGCTTGAATCAGTTTAGACTTGCAACAACCAAGCTAGAGAAGTGCATTTATCTATTCAAAATCAAGCACTGAGTGACGCTGTTTAGAAGAATTGGAGAGGAGATTGTTTCAGATACACTAGTCTGTAGGCAACAAAAGGCAGGTCGAGGAGAGAGGCTCAGCACTGAACAGCAAGGAAGAAAGAGTGGTCCTTTCTACACACTGCTCTCCGTCCTTCATTGCTAGTACCTTTCAACAGAAGTTGACTGTCCAGGAAAATCCACTATTAGCTCCATTATAGACCCCGTTTATTATTACATTCATTGTTCTCACACCTCAGGCCATCCTATTTACATAATGAGAGGAAAATTTGGTGGAGCGGAGGGGCATGCATTGATTGTCACAGGGCTGGCTTATTAGCTTAAACTGTAAATAACACTTGTTTCTCAGACTGCTGCTTTGGGGGAATGTTCTGTTAATTTCAGTTATCATCTTATTTCCCCAATGTGGCAGTGGATGTTTTAAGCAGTCTTTTCAGATGGCTACACACGGTCATTATTTGACCAGTTTTTTTTCTGGGAGATTCATCAGGCTTGCTCAAAGAGCATGGTGCTGGCCTACATCAGGCTGCCTTCTGTGTACTTCGAAGCCTGAAAAGAAAATCACTCACTCACATGTAGGCAGGATCACATTTCTCCCTCACTCATAGACCTTGTATGCTGATAAACATTAAAGCTGTCATCGGAGCCAGCCACAGGATTTGAAGGGCTAGACCCAAACTGAAGATGTGAGGACCCTTTTTGAAGATATGAGTTCCTCTCTCAGTCTGGACTTTTGTCTTTTTTGCTGTTTGGTGTTAGACCCTTTCAGATGTGTAATCTGTGGAGTGAAGAGAGAACCTCCCAGGCACCTGTAGCTCTGCCCTGCAATGCTGCATGTGAGGTATATATATCTGATTAGCTTTCCTGGCTCATGCTGTGTGATGCAGCACTTCAGCCAAAGCTGGACAGAACTGGAGAGCCAAAAGCACGTCCCAGGGAGGAGGGGATATCTGTAAAACAGGGCTCCAATTCCTAGGTCATACTGAATTTCATTTACAAGATACAATAAAAAATATATGCAGAGTTTCAAGATGGTGATGACAGAGCATCAATTCCCCCACCTGACAGCTCTCTTGAAAGCACAGATAACTGTGCAAGTGTGGCTTCCACACTCCTAAAGCTGCCCCTGATTGTAAGCTCCTCTCTTGCTACTGTGGTGCCATCCACTGGTGCACAGCTGGCTCTCTGTGTGAAAGCACATACACGAGTTTACAGGCAGTGAAAAAGTGAATGGGAGAGAGGCTCAGAAGGAGGGGGATGGGAGAGCCTGGGTTATTTGGAAGGGAGAGGACCAGAGCACTGTTGTGTATTGCTGATGTCTGGCTTTCATTATATATTGCCCTGGTTTGAAACTTCGGTATCTAAATGAACATCTGAAGGCATTTGTTTTAGGTGACCAGTCCTAGCATTAAAAGTGCTCACTAAATATTTGCTAAAAGAATGCACTCAACCATAACAGAAAATTGGAAATCAAAGTCCATGCCTATGCTTTTGGGGAAAAAAGAACCAGTTTAAGCCAACCTCTTGGACTTTTCAACGTTAACAAGCTCCAGGTGGACTTAGAGAATTTCTCCTCACTGTTCAGTCCAATTCCGATCAGCTGGAAGCATTCCTGCAGATATTTTTTTTTTCCCCTTTCACTGTCAAAATACCTAAAGTGCTATCATTTTATGTCTTCCCTCTTCACCTGGGACCTTCTCAGGACGTGGGTGAGCAACATGAGCTCAGCTTCCAAGTGAGGCCTTGGAAAGGTCTTCAGCCCTGTTTCTGTCTCATACTAGGAGCGGCCGTGTCTTCTCATCTATGGATCCAGAAGAGGAAAACCAGCTTCCCAGAAGGAGGGAGGGTGGTGAGTCCCAAGACAAATAGGGAGATGGGCACAGGCCTCTGAGGTCAGGGCTCCAAAAACAATGAAGGACCAGCCATCCTTCCTGAACTTTCAGGAAACTTAGCTCATTTTAATCAGGACCTAGCCTGTTCACTGAACAATAAAGATATTTATACTTCTGGCTCTAGATAATCTCTCCATCTGTTTCCGCATTTCTGTTCACCAGTGGCCCCCAAGACATCACTGCCCTGGGAGTTAGTCCCCATTTACTCAGCCCAGACCTGTATTCCACGAATCACATGTGGACTTGCAGAATGAGCAGCAGTCTTGGTGCCATACTCCACAGACTGTTGCCCTCAAGGGTTGCTGAGGACTTGCAGTCAGACCTTTGGGATACTCATTCTGTTTAATACCTAAACAGAAACTTGTAGCCTTTAGCTATATATCTCTAGTGACAGGAACTCCTTACATTAGCATACATTAATTCTTTCAGGCGGTCATAGACAAATATCACTTTGATGAGTCTGAACATATGTTAGGAGCTGGTAAAAATATGTTAGGAGCAAAGAAAAAAGGGAAGTAGGGTTTGAAGACAAAATTAGATCATATTTGATATAGACTAATGGCCTCCCCAAAATGTATATGTTAAAGTTAATGAAGACCTATGCCCTGTGCACGCAGGCTCAGGACATGGGACGTCTATCTACATACATTGCATACTTCTTGGTCCTAATCCTAGCTCTTCTGATTTGCACAGAACTATTCAGCTGAATTTATGTATAGTATAAGTTTCTTAGCAATTCAGAGCATTGTTTGGTAGTATAGAATTATCAACACTAAAGTTCTCAGGCTACAGGAAACTATCATCATCACTGCCACTATCAAACTTTTGGCAAGGCATTGGTATTTATACTTTCCTATGAATTTTTTAACTATTTCCAGAAAAAAATGTGCATTCTCATATTCACTTTGGTGTCCTTGCAACTGTCCTCTACCAGCCATCAAGACGATATGAACATGTCCTCCCATGCTCCATCCTACTGTTGGCTCAATCTCATTTCTCTATCTGGCTGGTCTGATTTGGACTCACCTCTTCAGCCTGATTTCTGTAACGCTCCAAAGGGCACTTCACTCCAGCCACCCTGGGTTCTCTTTCAGAGACTTTACCCATTCTATTGGCAGAAATCCTTCCCCTGCTCTTAAACTCCTCCTTACTCAGTATGACTTCCGCTAAAAAAGCCCCCAACAGACTGTCACAACCCCACACTTCACCCTCCTCAAAATGGTAGTTTTCCATCCACACACATGAATGTCACATTAGTATCTATTTCATGGCCCAAACCTCTACCTTCTAAGCCCCAAGAGGATGTAGATTTTCTTTCCTGTTTATCCCTGGGTGCCTATTACAGTCCCTGTCTTTTTCATATGTCCTTGACATAAAGAGATAGGGGACAATCAGTATCATAACCATTTTATATGGATGAAATGGAGTCTTTGAAAAGGTGATCCTCCTAGGCAAGATGTGAAAGTTGTAGAACTAGAGGAAGGCCCTGGTTCTGGCTCTGTGGGGCTGAGATCCACACTCTGCTACATTCTTGCTCCTCTATTCCTCAGGAGGGTCCCTTAAACTAGACATATCTGAAGTGAGTTTTGCTGCCCGCCTTTGCCCCTCAACCCTCATTCTTCCTTATCTAAGTTTACCTCTGTCTTTTAACTAAGCCTCCTAAATGGGATTTCCAGTCCACATAAATCAGGCTTCTTTGAATATCATGTGAACCTGGATTTCCTTAAGCAAATGGAGAATGTATCTGTGCAGGTCACTGGAAAGTACAATGTGTGGGGTTTAGGTATAGTGAATTCAGGGAGTTGATTAATATTCTCTGTCTTTTTATCTCTGTCTCTGTCTCTCTATCTCTCCATTTCTAGGTTCTGTAGGGCTTCTATCAAACTCATTTTATCCCTGTAGAAGAATGTTTAACCCCACAGCTCCAGGGTGGCATAGTACTTGGAACAAATAAATTCAAGGAAATGAGAAAGGGCAGCTCGCTGTAGAGTTCACATTATCTCCCCCAAAACCTCTCAGTTACTATATCCAGGGCACAAATGTGTTTTAGACTCATCACCAAGTCCAGGCAAATAGAAATCTGAATGGCCAGCTTCGTGCAAAGGTGTCAGAGGTACATACTTTAACAGTTTAACTGCTTGAAGTAGGCAGTAGCAGCAGGACAAAGTTCAAGTCAAACAAAACATTGCTGCAGACTACTCCCCAGGCTTCCTCAACCTGGCCTTGTGTTAGTCTTCTACGTGTGTCCTCACTCTCTGGCTGGACTCTGACCTGTTACAAACATGGTGGGACCAACCAACAGGCCTTGCTTTTAGACAATGTACTATTACCAACAATAGTTTAGATTGATTTCTTTGATTCTTTGTTTTTGAGCAGCTGTATCATATTTGCCGACTCACTGTAAGGTCACAATATAAGGGAAAACATAAAACAAACAAGACACTCAGACAGTGCTCCATTTCATCCCACTTCAGTGCAGGAAGGAGCTTCCTCTGTTGATGCCACTGCCAAGAAATTGCTCAAAGCCCATTTTGACTGTCAAATTGCACACACAATTAGGGACACAGCAATCGTCTTGTCCTGGAAGTCAGAATAAAAGCCGATACCAAACAAAACACTCTGCTTAGCAAATTAACTGCCGTGTGCAACAAATCTCTCTCCTGGATGAGATCATGAATTAGGCTGCAGTATTGAGAGTATTTTCCTGCACAGTCTGTGGACGCAGAGTCTCTCTTTTTACTAGATGTACGTCACACCACACAGAAGCAGCAAGGGCTTTGGCAAGGCCCCTGGCTATGACGCTGAAAAGCCTGTAAGTCATATTAGAGTCCAGCAGCTAGGTCAGATATGGAGGGGAGCAGAAAAGACAAGTGAGAAAACATAGACTCATTGAAACATCTGAGCTCGAATTTTCTCCATCTGGGAAATACAGGAAATGTCAAATGGAACGTACTTGTAATACCTGAGCCCAGCCTTTTCTGGATCTCATCAGCTATCCCCTCGTTTATAAAAACAGAAGTTGCCCATGTGGAAACAAAGCACCTTCTATTGTTAATTACAGCTTTTGTGACTTGAAGGGAAGTCCTAGTTTGGAAAAGATCATTAAAATTTTGTTCTTGGTAGAATGATACCATGCTATACCTAAGTGTCCAGAGTTAACACAATTTACAACATTCACATCATGTAGATGCTTAGGGAAAAAATACCTTTGGAGACATTAATTTGTAAGTAGATTCAAAGCCTCTAAAGTTTCTGCTTAAACAAGTAAATTCAGGTCTAGTTAGAATTAAAGTTGAAGTTCTCAGGCTCCAAGTAACGTACTACCCATGGGACTTGTTAGACAGCACTAGTGCATCCCCAGCATTAATGATTCAAGTGGGTCTATGTAGGGACAAGAATTTGCATTTCTAGCAAGTCTAGAGCTAATTCCAGTCCCTCTGGTCGAGGGATCACACTCTGAGAAGTAATACCATGTCTGCCATACACAAAAGAGTTTGGCCATTCCTTCCTACCTACAGAGTATATGAAGAAATCAGAGCTCCTGAACAATTGCTCCTCAGACTCGCAAACAAAACTGGAAATCTTTTCAGACACAGATTCTAATCCTGTAGATTTGGAGTAGGGCCTGAGACTATGCAGGTCCACCTACTCTTAGGTGCTCAGCCTATTATTCTGAAGATCAGTGATGGCTCTCCACCCCTGAAGAGTTTGTGTCTAAGAATAGGGCAGTCTTCCACAGGACAACAACTTGGCACTGTAACTAAACAATCCGTCTGGAAACAGAACTCTTTGTGTGGAAGAAATAGATAGATGATATAGACATAGGTATAAGTATAAATATAGTTATAAGTATAGGCATTGATCACACACATTTTGTTGGAAAATGCCTTGTGTGGAAGAAGACTATGTAAATTTAGTAATTCAACAGCCTCTTCTGAGCATCTACTACTTGCCTAGCAACTTTCACCAGGAAGGATATAAAACCGAAATACGATAGCTCTAATAACAATACCTATGGCAGAGTAATACTCCATTCTGTAGAAGAACCACAGCTTTTTTATCCAGTCTCCAGTTGATGGACACGTGTTGTTTCCAAGATGTAGCAATCATAAATTGAGCTGCTATAAACATGGGTGCACCTATGTCACTGTAATATGAGTCTTTTAATTCTTTTGTGTATATACCTAGTAGGGCTATAGCCAGGTCAAATGGGACCTCCAATCCTAGCCTTCTGAGGAATCTCCAAACTGATCTCCACAGGGGTTGTACGAGTCTACAGTCCCACCAACAGTGGAGAAGGGTTCCTTCTTCTCCGCAGCCTCGCCAACATTTGCTGTTGGCTGAATCTGAAATGGCAGCCATTCTATGTGGAGTGAGATGAAATTTCAGTGTTGTTTTCATCTGCATCTCTCGAATGACTAATGATGTTGAGCATTTCTTTATATGCTTCTTAGCTGCTCTTACCTCTTCCTCTGCAAAATATCTGTTCATTTCAGATGCCCATTTTTGAATTGGGTCTTTAAATCTGGGTGGGCTGATTTTTTAATGGACATACCTTGAGGATATCCTCATAAGTGAAATAAATAGGTCACAGATAGGTACATATCGCATCTTTTCTCTGGTATGAGAAAATAAAGATGTAAATGAGTCCTAGAATTGTATGTTATATATTGTGAAATAGAAAACGCTCAAAGTAAAATAGAGTGAATGGGGAAAAATAATGAAATTATAACAAAAAAGTAAGGAAACAAATTTTATGTATATGGGGGGGCGGTAGGGTGGGTAGGGCTATGGTAAAAAATGAGAATTAAGTTGTGTCTTATACTGGTACAAATCCCCATTATGGAGTACAATCATGATGTGTATATGAAATGTACCAATAAAGATAAAAAAAATTTTTAAAAAATAACAATATCTAGTCTTTAATAATTGCTTGATACTCTAGGAAGTTAAATTGTAGGAAAGCACAAAAAAATCTGTATCATATATGTACTGAGAAAAAATAACCAAGCAGTTAAGATCCATTTCAGTCTTAGTGCTACTCTTGCAACTTTAGTACAAATTGGATAACTTTTCAAAGTAAAATTTTAAGAAAAGTAGTTTTGGAAAATTTTAGGTTTAAAGGGAAGAGATTTATATATACACATGCATGAATAAACCAGAATTGAAGACGGAGATGAGTGAATAATTTCATCTAGTAAGGCTCTTGGCATTTTAAGTAAAATTTTGTTTGTTACATTGACTTTCCTCATAAGTTAATTTTTTTTAAATTACTGTAATTGCAAAGGTTAAAATTCACATTTCTGCTAAAATGACACTATCTTTGAAAATAGAAGGAGCAATTATATTACTTCCTTGGTCATCATCTTCAGTGGCTGACTTGGGCAGAGGCCTAAATTCCTCCCTGGGTCTGTCCCTGTCAGGGATTGGAATGGTGCCTGCTCTCAGGGAAGGGCGCATCCCAGATCTGCCTAGGGTTGAACATAGAGTCAAACTACAGCCTCTCTATTTCAAAGCTTTGGAAATATATACAAAAATATATTCCCTATTGTGCTAACAATTGTGTTTAAAATGATAACGGCTAATGCTGAGGATAGTATAATTATGTTTGTGAGTAGTTACATTTTGCTGGTATTATCAAATATTATACCTACTCAGGATTTAGCTCACGTTGTACCATGCCTATGTTGATTTGTGATGCCATAAAAATATTATTACTGTTTTTGAGGCAGTTGAAAATATATATGCATTATGAACCACAATGATATTTGTACTTAGGGATGTGGTAATTTTATTTCCAGAAAATTATTTTCTGGATATAGAATAACAGTGGACCAAATTTGATCCTTTCAGCTTCAAACCAGATAGGAATAAAAGAACTCAACAGTCGGGAAACAGCCACTTACATTATAGTTTATTAATTAAATGATAAATATGTCAACATGAGAGTTATTTATGAAGCAATGTGATAATATAAGAAAATGCTGATTATGGAAGAAAAAGATGGAAGAAAATTGGGGGAAAAAAAGCTGTGATGACTGCCGATGACAGCCCATGTACCAATTTCTAAGGAAAGAACAGAAGTTGTAACAGCACAGTAGAATTATTTTCTAATTCTTTGCTGGTCTGTGAAAGTACTGTTATTACTGACTTGATGGTACTCTCTTACTAGAGAAAAATCATGTTCAAAATGTCAAAATCAGTCCTGTGCCCCTGAGATCTCTAGTTAATCATGCATTAAAGTGAGAAATGCAACTGAAACTTGTATGTCTTCTCAAATTCCCAGCAAACAAAGCTGCTGCCACTGCAAGGGCACTACCACCTATTAGGCTCTGGCTCATCAGAGTCTAAGGTGGTCAACACAGTCACAGCCACCCTTCCTCTCTCATGGTGCCTTAAAAGTTTAGTGGGTGGAGGTGTAAGCTGGCATCATAGAGCGTGAGTGTGAAACTGAGTGCTAACCTCCTTCAGTGATTTGCTAGTATGTTTACAAAAGAAATAGCTTCTCAAAACTCATTTCTCTCTGCTCAAGAAGAGAGTTGACTTTTCCAACTTCGAGAGACAGTGCTATTTAATGTTATCTTGTGACAAGCAGCCCTGACTGGTGGCTAAGCTCAGGATTAATGATAAAGCTGTCTTTCTGTGGACTCCATACTTTGTGCAAGTAACCCAAACTGTCTGTGCCTCAGTTTCTTCACTGGCACCAAAAGGAAGTAATCAGACACGACATGAAATAGGAGGTATGGCTCAAATAAGATACTGTGTATAAAGGTGTCGGGTACGGACGGTAGCTGGCACATGCCAAGCACTCAAAAATCACAGCTGCTGGGCCAGGAATTTAGCTCAGTGTATCCAGCACCTGCCTTGTAAGCACAAGGGTCCAGGTTCAATTCCAGCTAACCACAACTATACTGCCGGGCGTGGTGACTCATGCCTGCCAGCAATTAGTACCACATACCTCAGTGCTGGGTGTGGTGGCTCACACCTGTAATCCCAGCACTTGGGAAGCAGAGGCAGAAGGACTGCTGTGAGTTTGAGGCTGAGTTCAGGGGACCAGCCTGAACTACAAAGCAGACCCTATCTCAAAGAAAAAAAAAAAAAAAATCACAGCTGCTACTGTTTATCAGGAATTGGGGAACTGTCTGTGTTTTCATCTTGTTACAGACTGGGGGCGGGGGGAGGACTGGATATTCTAGAGGGCAGTCTGGAGATTTATGTCTGAAAAGAAAGAGATATAATGCATAGATAGATCTATTGGACCAATTGCTCTCAAATAATCTACTCCTGGATTCTGAAAGATCAGTAGGAAGCAGAGGAGCAGTATCAGTACTGCTATCTACAGCTAGATGCACACAGTAGTTTATTCCCTGGAGAGCAAGAAGTTCACCTATGAAAAATGACTATAAATGGGAGGAAATTAGAGCCCCAGACAGGCACCATTTTTCAGCGTTCACTATAATTACTGGTATAACTGTCACTCTTTAGCTCTGTTTTGCTTTGGGGATTTTCCAACTGGGTATTTGTTGCTGCTTGAGGCTGTAGCTTGAGTCTGGAAGCAGCCTGAATGAGAATACAGCACCCTCTCTGTCTACGGTCCCATGTCAGAAAATGGGACAGAGCAGGTAAGAGGTAAGCTTTACCTCAGAGTCAGCATTTCTCGAGCTGAATGTTTCTCTGATCCCCCAAATGAGAAGTACCTGGAGAAACCTTGGCCTTTTAAAGGTGGGATTCCTTGTTCATCTTATTAATCTATTTTCTCCAAAGT
Organism: Petromus typicus; assembly: GCA_004026965.1. Taxonomy (NCBI): domain Eukaryota; kingdom Metazoa; phylum Chordata; class Mammalia; order Rodentia; family Petromuridae; genus Petromus; species Petromus typicus. Next base: position 47,543 of record PVIR01010304.1, read on the forward strand.
CTGAAGGATCATCCAGTGTGCAGTGGGTACTTATTACACGCCAAATGGACAACTCAGTCACTGTACCTATCTCAAAATGTTGGCATCAGCTTGACATTATTCTGAATATGTTTATGAAATAAACAACACTTTTATTCTCAAAAACAAATTATGTGCCACAATTATTTTATGTAAAAGAGTCAGAGAAAAATCTCTGAACATTGACAGTGGGAAGGATAATGCTGGGTGTGTTTTTTCACAATTATATCTCTTATGCTGACCAAAGAAAAAATGTGGAGTGTTAGGCTGTTTTTGAAATTACATAAATGAATTAAAGATACATCTGTTTTTCCTCAAGATGAAAATCTTTTCATGTCCTTGCTGGAAACCCCAAATAGTGCCTTCAAAAGAGGTGCTATGAGCATTAGTTTATAGTTATTAAAATGTTCAATATTGTTCAAAACCAATTTGGCCTATAAAGTGAACAAAAATCAAGTGTTACATGTTAAGTTTTGGATTTTTAAAATTATCTTCAAATGAGAGGTTGTGATAAACAAGGAAAAAAACTGTTGTGAGTGATAAACAACACATGGATTGATTATATTACTGTTTACATTGTATAGATTTCAATTTTTCTATAATAAAATAATTTTAATGGTTACTTACTGTCATATTATTTTTCCCTAAATGCGTAATTAGTAATTTCATGCACTTAAAATTTGCATTACATCACTTGTACTTTACTACAGTGGGTGGTGGAATTAAAGCAATCTCTTTATTTTTAATGGACTCATGGAGGAATTTTCAGTATATCCTTGAGACTTACAGGTTGGTACCAGCCTTACTCAATGCATGATGGATAGTTTCTATTTTTAAATATGGCATTTGTTGTGATATAATTTAAATTACATTTCTGCCAGGAGCATGCGTTCTGTGGAGCTACCATTATGCAAAGAGAAATTATACATCATATTCCTACTTTATCTTCTTTTATAGGCCTTGATGCAGTTGCTCTCATCCAGGTACAATTACATTAGAGAAAACAAGATTCTACATTTACATTGAGGACAGTTCTATTTTTAAAAATTCATTTCAGCTCTCAAATAATTATAAGGGAAAATGGGAGCCAACTCAAAAATAAACTATTGTCAAGGCACAACGGTAGCAGGAATCACATATAAAGTGTTATGCGCAATCAATAATTTAGAGTTTTCTCAAGCTCACTTAGCAATAGAAGTCACTGTATCATAATTACATGTTAAGAAAAACATTTTTAAAATCTTTTCACTTATGATGTTAGGTTTCTTGTTGTAGAATATTTAAAACTAAACAGAAGCCTCAAAATAAAATATACCCTATAATTACTATATATATATATATATGTACGAATATATATATATAGTACATATATATGTACTATATATATGTACAAAATAACAATATTTTGTTATATTTTCTTAAAGTTGACCTTTTTAGCTCACCCATCATGTAAATATCAATAGCCTATTATCCTTTATAAAACTAGTATCATGCAACAGACTCTGAAGCTTTGGTTTATAACTTAATTTCTCTTTTGGATAAAAAATAGGAAATGTTCCTCCCCTTTTGGTAATCATCCCTCTTAATAACTACAGACTTCTTTGCTCAGGTTGTATCTACATCATGATTCATCAACCCCATCTCACACTGCAAGAAATTTAGAATGTTTCCAATTTTGCTCGTTATAAAAGATTATAGATTATACAGTCAATAGCACTATATAAATTTTTTACTTCTTTATTTCTATTTAATATGTCACTTAAAATCAAATTCTGGGTCAGCACACATGAAATTATTGAAGTATTGTGGAAGAAATTATAATAAAGGATGTCTAAAGCTGTCATTTAGATTCCCACTGGTAATTTCAGACATTCATGTTCTTGCAATGCTGTTTTATCTTTTTAAAACTGTAACTAGTGACCTGAAGAATAAAAATGGCATCTCCTACAGTATTTATTTGTTTATTTTTAGCTTACTTATTAGTGAGTGTGTCCTCCTGGGCTGTAACCACTTATATTACATTTTTTCAAAGTGCTTATTTAAAACATCTTTAACTCAGTCCACCACCTTATGAAGCATCTACCATGATACAGGGATAGAGATCAGGGGTAAGAATGGCAAATGAATGAGACATGTGTCTCTTCTTCAGGGACTGGACAGTCTAGCTGAAAAATAGACATATGAATGTGTAATTTCAGTCTATTATAAGTCCTACATGGGCACATGTATAATATGCTAGCAAATCGGAGAAAAACAGAGAAGAAAACTCTCCAGGGTATCAGTGTAGAAGCTGTGAAGGAAAAGCTGGGAACTGAAAAATGAATATGAACCTACCAGGAGAGAGAAAAAAGCGTGCCACAGCCAAGAACAATAATCCCTAGAAAGAGAGATGTGAACTGACAGAGACCAAAAAAGGAGATGAACGAACAACACATGGTGAAAGATAGTACAAAGCCAGGGGTTTGAGCTATATCAACAGCAACTAGGGATTCATTGGTTTGGTGTCTTGTTTTATTTCATTCTATTTGCAATATGGGATTGAAACCAGAACCTCCATACTGAGCTCCACTTCCAGCTCTTTTTATTTTTATTTCAAGGTAGGGGTCTTATTCTTTGAGTGGCTCAGGCTGGATTCAGTTTATGGTCTTCTGGCCTCAGCACCCCAGAATGAATGTTGGGATGAAAGTATTCAATATTGCATTAAATATTGCATTAATAGCATGATGAATTCCATATAATAGGCACTCAGTAATCAATGGTTG
>PVIR01010305.1:0-14208 GCA_004026965.1 Petromus typicus
GAAAAGTTCCCCTTTGGGAGCCGCGTCTCTGATTCATAAATTGTCCTAGAGCCTAGCTCCAGGGACACACAGCACGAGGGACATGTGATTTCCCAAGGCCGGGGCCCGCAGATCACCACAACCCAACTCCTCCTGAGTCCGCATCAGCCAGGTCTCCACCCACACTGGAGCCTCCTACACCTCAGAGAGGACAGGATTTAGTCCAGCTCAGCTGGTAAACATTTTCCCCCATGTAAAGTTTGACATCTTCCCTGTGCAGATACTGATTCTTTTTATGAACACGTCTTTTGTAAATGCCAACTGGCTGGGATTCCCTGTCTGGCTCTGATTCACAGGAGGCAACGAGCCCTTCTCCAGGTCAGCATGTCTGCCTGCACTCTTCTGTTCCTCCTCACAATCCAACTCCTCCTCCCTGGCCCCGTGGTCTGCTGGGAAGCTAACACAAAGATGGAGAGAAGCTGATTTATCTGAGAAACCCATAAGCTGCTAAGATTTACCGTTGGAGATCACTTGTTGGCTGAGGCTTTGCTTCCCCCCAGGGGTTGAGTTAGACTTCTGTCTGTGTCTGCCGTGCAGACTTAACTGTGTTTGGAGAGTGGAAGGGAACAGCCAGGCTCTAAGCAGAAGTCAGGAGGCCTGGAGGGCTGGAATCATGCTCTACCTTCCAACTGGCCTGACGGCAGTGACTAAAGAATGTGCCAGAGCATAGCACTGAGTGCCAACCCGGAGAAAAGGAAGGAAAGGGAAAGCGATGCCAAGGTAACTCAAGGGAAATGGCGCTGTTGTGGCATGAGGGTCTCCAGGTTAACCACAGTGCGGTGTAAAAGGGAAAAGACCCAGACTTCTTTGGAAGATAGAGCATCTCAGATGGGATCTAAGGACTGTGCTGTTCTCGTCCTTGACCATCTGAAAAAGCAAGTGTGGTCCATCCCCTGAAGGGTGTGGCACCAGGTTCGAGCCTGGGAAGAAGCCTTGTATTTAATATATGATATGGTTCAAATCACACTCATTGGAAAAAAATTGCATTCACAAACCAGTTATTATAGCCAGGATCAGAAAGTATTGAGATACATTAGGACAAATATTCAAGTTGCAAGGGGTAGGAAATCACAAGACTGAAATTCTAGTCATTTCCAATCAGAAATATTGTTCCATAAACTGCCTTATTGATAGACCTGAATATTCAAGCAGGTCAAAAATCAAAAAGTCAGCATGGAAGGTTAGAATTGGAGCAGAGAATTTAATCAGATGCACAGTACATTCACTGGCTTCTGGTAGCCAACTCCACCCACCCTCCCAACTCAGATTTGTTCAACTACTGGGGCTTCAGGCATCAGAGCGTCTACTGAATTTGGGTTGATGATGCATTTTCCACAGTACAATCTGGGGATTCAGACAGGTCACTCCTGTGCTCGAGAATTCTCTGTCTCCTTCACTGAACTGGTGATGTCACTGTTGGATCTTGGTAATCTGCTTTCCTGCCTTTGTACCTGCTCTTCAGAGCAGCAAACTCTTTCTTTAGATTGCTGAGGAGTTCACTAGAGTTCCAAGGACAGGTAGACTGTCATCATCAAAGAATTACCTCCTATCTTAAGCCTAGCACTCTTTCTATTACTCCTTCCCATTAGCGACCCAGGTTCTGCTCTGTGCAGATACACAGAAAAACTCCACACTATTTTTTATGGAGCAGTTTTTTAAGAATTTGAAGTTTGCAATCATCAGGGATTTCCACATACAATCGCTCAGTTGTCTACTGAAAAAGAGAAAATGGATGCTGGGAAGAAAGTGAGTAAGAAGACTGGCATGAGGTCTTTCCTGCTCTCTGCAGAAATATTTCTTTTTGCTTTACACAGAGGTTCCACATGGAGTAGGGTCTCGATTACTTTTTTAATTTCTGTGGTATAATACCCAGCACTCACAAATTAAACAAGGAAAGGTTTATTGGCTCACAGCTTGTAGAGGTTCCAGTCCATAATCAGCTGGCTCCAATTCAGGGTGGCATGGCGGAGTGGCATTAAAGAAACAGTCCGTGCATGGCATGGCAGATGGGAAGCAGAGCAGAGATGAAGAGGAGAGAGAGAGAGAGAGAGACCCTTTCCAGCTATGCTCCCAGAGATCTACTTCCTCCAGCCAGGCTTCACCTCCCAACTTCATATTTAATTATAAAGTCATCACTGGACTAATCCACTGAGGGTTATTACATGCCCACGGTCAAATCACCCCCCTCCCGAAAGCCCTAGGAGGCCATGAGACCTTGGGGGGGGGGGTGAATCGAGGTATAAATGATAACAAGTACCAATGACTTGGCTGTTTTACTATTTGATACCAACATTCTGGGGTTTAGTAACTGTTTCCCAACTCTTAGGCTATTCTGTACTCTCCGTAATGCTATTCTCTGAAGAGCTTTGTATTTATGGGCATCCTGCCCAGATGTGACACCCTAAATTGGCTATAGTCCACCAAAAGCAATGATGTGCGTCCACTCACTTGGCTCATTCATTATGCGTGGCTGAAAGTCACACTGTTTTTTTTTTTTAGCAGCCTCAATATCCTGTTGGCTCCTCTGAGCTTATGGTACCCAAAACCCTCAGCCTTTTCCCTGAAAACATGCTGATTATTTAAAGTCCTCAAAATCCCAGCCAGGTTGTGAGTCAGACATTAATTTCTATTAAAATTCAGTAAGTTGACATTAGTATCAATGTCGCTGATAGAGGACTGATGAGTAGTGTCATTCTATGCATCATCATACCGCTCTCTCCTCTGTCTCTGAGCATTGAGCAGATTGATAACATGTTTTCTGCAGCTCTAAAGAAAACAAGGTAGCAGGGTGGGGAAAGGAAAAGCAGCTGATATTCTGGAGCACTAACATGTTCCAGACGTCACACTCTTAGGGACATTATCTTCTTAAACCCTTCCAACAATTCATGCAGATGTGCAATAGCGTTAATTTTCAGCAACTTCCCCATAGGTGTGTAGCTAGTAAGTTACAAAATGAGATTGATGTCTAATCGTACTTCATTTTAAATGTCAAATTCTTCCAAAGAAAATAGAAGGCCTCTGAAATCATTCTGTGCAATGCCTGGTCAGTGCCATGAGGAGAGCTCTAAGGCATAACCCAGGATTCTTGTTCAGGAAATGGCTAATGCCACTTAGATCTGGGAACTGGTAGGTCACCATCTGGGAGCTCCACACTAGATTCTCACAACTGAAGTTATTCATCAGTTCAAAGAAAAGATGGTTCCTTAAGACATATGCCCTAGGGTTTGCTCAGTTTGAGTACAGCTTCTTTCTTTTCTGCATAATTATCATGATGAAGTCTACATCAATATTCATCTGTTATGTCCTTCTGGGAAACCCAAGCAGAGAATGATGTGGACAGATTAAGAATTTTTTCTGCCTTATCTCTTTCCTTTATTAGCAGTTCACAGTCAAACACAATATTTGCTTTGGAATCCTGGAGCTCCCTTAGTAGAATTATGCCATTTGGGGGATGAGTTTGTTATGGTCTATGACATTCACCACTACCTTAAGTCTGAACCATAGACTACCAGAGTCTTGTCCTTGACCATCAGCCACATGACAATCTATTTATTCCAAAATGACTGAGCTAATTCTCTAAACAGGTCTATCACTAGGGATATTGCTTTAAGTTCTAATTGTCTCTGGAGAGTGGAGATTGCTTTGGCCATAACTGGCATATGAGAATGTTCTCAGGAGCCTCAGTCCATCCAGGTGTTGTGGTCTAGACCAGGTCCCAGCCCTTCCCTCTGCCTTTGCCTCTAGTCTTCCATTACTTCTTCTTACCTAGCCCTGTGCAGTACTCCATGCATGACAGCAATCAATAACCTCCTTATTAATTAAATGACACTTTAGAAAAGCTCTCCTCCAGGGGCTCTGGGAAAGCCAGCTTTGGCTAGCTGTAAAGTTTTCGGTAATCATTTAAGAAAAAAAATGTTATTCATCATCTTTATGGCAGATCACGGCCGCCACATTCTCCCCAGGAGTTCAATCCATCAAGCTCCTCAATGCAAGGACGGCTAACAAGGTCCCTGTCACTTTGGCTGAAATATACAGGTATCACCAGAGGCTCTGAACTTGTACCAGGGAACGAAGCTTTACCCAACTCCACAGCACAGCATCATCTAGCCAGGATGGCAGCAAGAGGCCCTCAGGCTCCTTTCTATCTTGCTTTGCAAAATAGGGGTGAATAAGAAGAAATTCTTCAAAGCCTCATCCTCTTATGAGATTTGTTTCCTGTGGGCAAGAAGTTTGAGGCTGTATTCTCAGACTGTAGGCACTGGACTTCCCAACTTTCCAACAGTCCACATTTACAATATCAAAAGTACAATGCTTTCCTAAGTGATTCCAAATGTTATGTCACGTGACTTCACCATGGTCTTAGAAAAGAGACATGGAGAGGGTTATTATTTTTCTTGTTTTGCAGATGTGGAAATTGAAGCCCACCATGGTCACTTGGGCATTGTAGGATTTGAATTCAGATCTCACCTCAGGCCCCATATACTTTATTATATCACAGTGATCTCTACCCAACTTCTTAGGGGTTTTTTTCCCTATGGGAAATGCAACTGCATTTGGAATTGAGTTGTTTTGTAGTCCTTCTCTTTGCCCATAGTAGGAACATCTTAGATTAAAAAAAACTCAGGAACAAGACAAGATCTCATGTTTTAAAGTTTTCAGTCAACTCAGAGTGACCAGAATCCTCCATGTTCTGCCTCCTTTGCAGAAGACTTGAGTTAGGATCTGCAGTCTTTCTCTGACTGCTGCAGCTCTGGGGCCCAGGGTGAGACAGGTCAGTCTCTAGGGAATTCCATGTGATCTGCTTCTCAAGCCACTGCAGAGGAGATTGGAGTAGATGTAGACCAAAACCAGGATGTACTTAGAGGTTGTGTGTTTGTGTGTTTGAACACATGCCTGTGTGTACTTGTATTTATGTATCTGTTTCTATAGTAAGTCATCCAAATTCAATTTGCATTCATTGTTTTCACTGTGTTAAATGTTTGCACATGGATTGTTTTATTTAATTCTAATTCCTTGAAGTGGATTATATTGTCTCCATTTCTCAGCCAAAGACCCGAAGCTCTATGAGGCTAAGTGGCTTCCATTCGATGTTATATGTCTTTCTCCCATCCTGCACATAGAGGTGGAAGCTATTTCTACAGTGTCCATGTAAATATGGGCCCCTCACATTTTCCTTACTGAAACTTTATCCACTTGCCATGTCCTTGTGCCCTGTAGTTTGATTTCATCTCTACCACCATCAATTCTAGAAGTGACCAGCAGGGAACAGGCCATTGCAACAGCGCGGCACTAGCATGCTGCTTGGGTTGTGAAGAAAGCTTCTCTCCTGCCACAGTGAGTGCCTCTGCTTTCCCTTCCTGGGTTGGGATACAGATTAGAGACAGGAGTGAGAGGCTTCTGCCTGAGGTCCAGTAGTTTCCTGCTCTTCTACAGTCTGTTTCCTGACACACTGAGCGACTTCAGCTTGATTTACCTGCTTCCTTGGGGTTGGGAACAGGTGTTGGAATTTCCTACAATAGAAACAGCCCTGAAGGCAGGAAGCAAGTGAGGAGCCTAAGTTGGAAGAACAGGTGCTGCCCAGAACGGCAGCAAGCAGAGCCTGGTTTGCACCTCAGTGCATCCTCCTGCATGCGTGTTGGGGAGAAGAGAGAAAAAAACGCAGGGACTGGAGGGAAGCAAGTGACGCCAGGGAAATCAGGGAGGAGCAAACAGGAAACAAAGATGGGAAACAAGACAGACTGGAACAGAGAACGTGAACTTTCCCCCTTGTTATGGTGATTTCAAATGTCCCTGAAAAGACCGTCCCAGAGGTGGGACTTTGGGGAAGAGGCTGGACAGAGGGGTGCAGGACCCAGTGCATTAGTCCATTTATGGGTTTGCATCTGACTTGCTCTTTGGAGCTGGGGTCTGGTCAGAAGAACTAAGTCACTATGGGTCACTGCGGATGTGATCTGGACGGTTATGTGCCAGTCCCCTCCTGTTCCTCTGCTTCTCAGTGCCATGAGATCATCCTCCTCTGCCCCTCCTTTCTGTCACATCATTTCCTCCTGGGGGCCAACTGTCCATGGACTGGAGCCCTTTAAAGCCATGAGGCAACATAACCTCTGCTCCTTCAGGTTATGGGTCCAGGGTGTTCTGCTCCAGCAGTGGCAAAGTGACTAAGACATAGCTGGTCGAGTTTTCTATCCCTCTTGTGTTCTTTCTATGGCCCAGATCCTCCACCTTCCACTCCCAGGGACAGCCTAACAGTACCACTACCTGCAGGTTCCCAGAGGTACCTCAGCACCCATCCCCTCATTGTGAATGATCTTCAGGGGTTGTGAAAATCCCTTCTTGATTCAGCTTGGAAAGACTTTCAGTTATTCATTTTTTAAAAAAAAAATTTTAATTGAAATCTTTATTGGTACATTACATATATGCATCATGATTGCACTCCATAATGGAGATTTGTAACAATATAAGACACAACTTAATTCTCATTTTTTTATCTTTATTGGTACATTAAATATACACATCATGATTGCACTCCATAATGGGGATTTGTACCAGTATAAGACACAACTTAATTCTCATTTTTTCCCATACCCCTACCCACCCTACCACCCCCCTATATACATAAAATTTATTTCCTTTCTTTTTTGTTATAACCTCATTATTTTCCCCCTTCACCCTATTTTACTTTGAGTATTTTCTATTTCACAATATATAACATACAGTTCTAGGACTCATTTACATCTTTATTTTCTCATACCAGAGAAAAGATGTGATATGTACCTATTTGTGACCTATTTATTTCACTTATGAGGATATCCTCAAGGTATGCAATCATTTAAGTAGAAATGATTCAAACTTATCATTTTTTATAGCAGAGTAATACTCCATTCTGTAGAAGAACCACAGCTTTTTTATCCAGTTTCCAGTTGATGGACACTTGGGTTGCTTCCAAGATGTAGCAATCACAAACTGAGCTGCTATAAACATGTGTGCACATATGTCACTGTGATATGAGTTTTTAATTCCAGCTATTCATTTGATAGATTATAGTAGGAGTGACAGATGACAGATGGATAGATAGATAGATAGATAGATAGAACCACTAACTACAGATACACACAAATTAATGTGTTCTTGAGTTTCCTTGGCTTAGTCAAATTAAACCAAAGTCAAGTCACAATTAAGTATTCAAGGTACAAACTCTACTATTTATAGCATTCAAATCTCTACATTTCCAAGTCTTTAATATTGTTCCATCCAACCTTTTCCTCAGCACATTGTCCCTTTTTAGGGGTGAGTAACTAACATTTCAGAATGTGAAACATTTCACTACGTGAAACCACCTGCGTTATCATCAGAAGTCTTCTAGCTGTAAGTGGAACAGCAGATAGCTTAGTCATGAAAAGGAAATTCATCTTTCCTAACCAAAGCCTGCAAAGGTAAGAGGTGTTACAGCCTCCTGGTGTGGACTGAAGGCTGATGCAAGAACAGGGCTGACCCACTGACCCTGTACCTGTCCTCTCGCCTGAGTTCCCAGCTTAGGGCCCATTCTCTCAGGTTCTTCACATAGAAGAGTAGGGCTACTGGTAGTTCTCGAGGCCCTAGGAACCAAGAGAATCAGCCTGGCTTCAGAATCCAGACACCTGGAGAAGGGTTCTGAGGGCTCTGATGTGGACCATGTAGTTTACCTGGACCACTACAAGGACAAGAGAAGAGAAAATCAGGATGAGCTGAGGAGGGAGGAGTCCCTGATGAAGTCTGTAGCCAAAAGATGGGGTGCTATAAAGGGCAGCCAAGCAGCCTAAAATCAAGCAGGGAGGGATTCAGGTGGAAGAGGAGCTGGGGTGACATTGCTCACACAAGGGAGACGAGCCCACAGAGAGGCACAGAGGTCCACTGATGTAGGTTACAGTCATCATTTCAGTTAATCTCAAGGCTAACAGGACTATGGGTCGGTGTCCTTTGTTAGAGTGTTTGAGACAGGAAGAGCTAGAAGAGCTGCCTGCCTGCTCTCTGGCTGGGCAGCCAGGCCCCAGCTTCCAGTGAGTCCTCAGGGCCCTGCCTCTGGCTCACACGCATCTTGACAGCCTCCCCCGCCCTGTGCCCACTGAGCAGCCAAAGCACCAGGGGGAGCTACACCATTAGCACCTCTGCAGAGCACTCCCCTGATCAAATAAACCAACTGCGCTGTTTACTGTGTAAACTCAGATGGAGCCGCCGCGCAGAGGGAGGTTCATAACAAGGACTGTTAATATTTATGGCTGACATCATCAGACTCTGCGTGCCGCCCTAATGAGCCCATCACAGCCCGAGTACTGCAACGTCCCAGAGGAAGCGCAGAGGAGAGGGGGGAGTCACTGGAGTGACTGGAAAGACAGCGCATGCCAGGAGGGGAAAAGCCCTGACTCGGGTTACTGTGTGGATGCAGGGTGTGCAAGTACCTACTGAGCATCTGCTCTGTAGAGGTCACTGAGCTGGTATTTCGGGAGACAGGGTGCATGGATGCTGGGCACTGGGGGTCTGGTTGCTGGAAAACCCCCAGGTTACAAGGGTGAGATCCAGGCTGTGGTCATCTTAGTCACAGAGGAGAGCAGAGCAGGACAAGACATCTAGACAAGTGACATGAGCTTGGCAGCTGGAGCATTGCCACAGTGCCAGGCACTGTGTTCCCTGAAGCAGTCTTGTGAGCTTTACGCCTGCCGTGCTCACTCCTGGATGTGGAAGGTCCTCGCTGAGACCTGAGACACTGAGTAGATAGAGAGAGGTCGCAGAGTCGGGCTCCGAGAGCCCTTGAGGGAGCGAGGAGGTTCCCCACGCTCTCCAGGTGGCCATCTGGGGGCTCAGGGAGTGACTCATGTCCCCAGCAGCAGCTGCTCTCCAAGGCAGTCAGTCAATACTGCACATGGGCCTATGCTGTCCAGAATGGAACGCCCTGGCTGTAGACCGCTCTGGGGCCCACTGATGGGGAGCTGGCTAACATCATCCCTTCTCTGGCCTTGACTCCACATTTTCAGGAGGCAACTGGGCCAGGTCGGAATCCTGAATTCACCTTAGTTCTATGGCCTAAGAGGCTTGGACAAGCTGGATTCAAGGTGTACTTATGTGGGGGAACCTGCAAAGGACCTGGCTGAGGGGCTCCAAGGTCACCCCTATGTGCAGATAGCATCCATCAGAGCCTTAGAGACCAGAAACAGTGTGTGAGAGCAGAGTACTGCACCCGAGGGTGGCTCTGTGGTCCTCTCTAGGCTGTGAGCTCTTTGTGTTAAGTTAGTGCTGAGTGCTGGGATGGCTTCGTCTCTCTGCAAACCAGGCAGTATCCTCGGGTGGCACATCACGGACTCACATCGTCATGCAGGTTCACCTCGAACAGGAGTAGGGACCGGATTTTGAAGTTAGCTGGACTTAAACTGGAATCACAGTTGTCGTATCGTGGTGCCACCTGGAGTCTCAGTTTCCTCATCGGTAATTTCAGCCTATGAATGCAGGAAGACACCACTGTCTGCAAACAGACCCCTTCATAATAAGCCATTCAGGAACTATGTCTGTCCTGCAGCGCCATAGTCCATTACAATTCAGTATAACAGGGTGCTTAACTATAGGCCCACTGCATAGGAGAAGCTACCTCAGAGGGCGGTGAAGACAACGGCTTGTGTTGATGAAAATAATTTCCCTGGCACTAGCCAAGTGCCAATGAGTATTACCAAGAGTAATAATTAGTGTAATATTTTGTGTCTGGGCCATGGTCTGCAGCCCGGGCTAATGTTTCTTCCTGTCCTTAGTGTGCCTCTTAGTACAGGCAGCTTCACATACCCTGGAGTGGGGAGTCAGGAAGAATTCTTAATATTGAGGCCTTAATGGGAATTAAAAGGCCAGGAAGAGACAGGCTCGGAGTCCAGGGGCTCAAGGGATCCTTCTGGGACAGCAGACATGTGGTGCAGAGGGGCAGAGCGCAGAGAACGGGCCAGGAGCACAGAGACAGGAGGATGGAGATGCTGCCTAATTGCTGCGCCCCACCATGGGCCCAGGGCTGATTGTGGCAGAGGCCGAGGAGCCGAGAGCAGCAGGTGCCTCAACCTCTGATTGCAGCAGCTCCCAGGTGCTGTGATTACCTCTCCGCGGGAGGGGGCAGAAGCAAATGCGAGGTGAGTGCTGCAAGAGCTGAGCATGTTCTGACAGTGGGGAAGCCTCACTCCATCCATAGACCCAGGCCTGCCAATGCTTCCAGTTCCCTGTTCATTAATTAAAACCAAGTGCTGAGCCTTGTAGGGGTGGGCACAGGAGCTGTGCAGTGGAGATGCTTAGAGGAGCTGCAAGTTCTCTCCTGGGTTCTATGAATGAGACTCAGGTCCCAAAGGGGTTGGCATGAAGCAAAGTTCGGAATGAGGGGAGGTTGTCTGATGGATGGAGAAAGTGAAGAAAAATCTATTAACAGTGCTTTGAGCTCCTTAGAGAACAGTTCCTGAGGAAGCCAAGTAAACAGCTTCCTGGTACTCAACATTTGTTAATTAAGCGCTCTGAGCAGGCTCCCGGGGAGAGAGACAGAGGAGGTAGCATGTGACTTCAGAGAGACTTTGGCTGCGGTAAAGGACAGCAGTCTTGGGGCCAGTGCCCTGAGGTGTCACCCAGCTTCCCTGGAAGGGGGAGGCTGCTGTCACTTCAGGAGGCCATGACCACAGTAGGAGGTTATGTGCTCTTAAAAGCAGGACACGTGATGGGGCTGAGCTGGGCATGCAGTGACACACTTGTATTGTCATCTCGGTGCCCATCAGCTGGTAACACACAGAGCCAGCAGTACTGAGCTTGCTGAATAGGCTTCCGCACTCCCATGGGGTCCTGGGGGACAGTGGAAAGGAACTTCTGCCCCCTGATGCTTGACATTTCAGCACCAGAGCCTCATGTCTGTGTGTGAGCACATGTCACCTCAGACTTCCCATGTTGAAACGCACTGAGTGTCTTCAGTGGGAGTAGCTGGGAGCCGCTGGCTCTCTGGCTGGGGCTGAGAGTACAGAGACTGAGGCTGCTGCCCACCAGGCCTGGGGAAGGTGTGTCCAAACAAAATCCCAGGCTTTGCTGAACTCATAGTTGGTTGCAGGCCTTGTGCTGCCCACAGAGGCCTGGCTGCCCACTATGCTGGCAGCATCTGCACAGTGAGCACTGGGCAGAACCTCCTTGTGAGAAGGTGGGCAAAGGAAAGATTAGGAGGAGACAGGGCCTGGGATGGGGAGTGGGGGCTGTGGTCTTTCATCTCTCCTCTCATAGACCTCTGGTCGGATTTCCCACCGCTCTCCACAGTGCATCTGCCTCGGAGGGTGCAGCCTGCCTCCTGTTCCCCCAATTGCCTCTCACACAACATATTCCCAGGCCAGGTTCCCTACTTCCACCAGTGCATTTATCCCTCACAGCGACTGACTGATGAGATACAGAAGTTCACGTTCTCTGGAAGGACGAGGAATCAGAGCTCCTGGAAGTTAGAAACTTGGAAAGACTCCCTGGAAGGTGCAGAATGCAGGTTTCCTGGCCAGAAGAGCAGCTTGGAGGCTGTTCCATGTGCACATGGAACCTGTAAGGTGCTCTCGGAGCACTTACATCAGGTGTCGTCTACATGTCCTTATGAATAGAATCCCAGGTCTCACCCTTGTCGCTCTCTGTTATATTAGCAGCAGATGGTTTACAGGTAAGGCAGGCCTTAGGAACAGTCCATCTGCCCTCCCAGAAATGGAGCAAAGTTCTCTGGATATGGAGCAAGTGCCGCTCAGCAAGACTCACTGTGGAGACTCACAGGGTAGGAGTCCCGCTTGTGGCCTGGACTTGTGTTTCCCCAGCCTCAGGGGCAACATATGTACACAGCACCAGAACTCTGTGTGTGCAGTTTCCAGAGGTGCTGCAGTATCAAGCACATGGACTCCTGTAAAGCTCAGAGACAAGACGCACTGCAGTGTTCGGGAGTCTTGTGGATTATGGAGACAGCAAAGGACAATCTCTTCGAAACTTTCAAGCAAAAGTATATATCAATTCAATGTTCAGAGGGTAGTATGGTTAAAGTGTAAATTCACCTATAAATAGATTTGACACAACCACATAAAGGTCTAAGCAAGCTTTTTAGAAAGTAGAATTTGAAAATCTTACACTAAAAATGGCACAGATATGGAAAGAACAAAAAATAATCACTTTTGAAAAAGAACAAAATTAAAGGGTCCATGCTACCTAATTTCAAGAATTATTATGAATTTATACTGATCAAGTCCACATAGGACTAGTGACAAACATCTACATCAGTGAAACGCAGGAGAATGTCAAGAAATAGAATGAATATATGTATGTCCATGGCCCTATCATCAAAATCTTAACATGTTTTACAAGGTCCAGACTAGTCTATTGTCATTTCTTTTAGCTATTTCTAAGCACACTGTCTTCCAGGTAGACTGGCCTGCTGATGTTCCCACCTTGGGCCTCCCATAGGTACCTCCACTTCCTGGGACATGCTAGCCTTAGTTCTGGGTCCTTACCTTTTGAAGCCGTTGGTCCTAACGGTTAGTTTTTTAGCCTTTACTTCCTTTGGGTGACCTCCTTTACTTCTCAATTTACATGTGGGTCTTGTATTATTTTCTTTCGACATTGTTCTCCTACTTAGCCCAGATAACAACTATATGTGTACATCCTGTGGCGTCTACTTTTTAAATGTTCTTTTTCCCCTAGATTATAAGATAAAACTAAGACCAAGGCTGCTTTGCCCACTTCTGAATGCCTAGCATCCTAATAAGACCTTCACCATACTCACTGAGCAATAAATACTTGGTGGATAAAAAGAGGGACAAATCAAGTAGCCAGTCATCTTTATTCAATCATTTGGAGTGAGCAGAGTGCCAGGGTGAAGGCAGTGTGTATGGAGTACAAGACCAGCCTGAATATCAAGTCCTGTATCCCAGCAAGTATAGGTGTGTGGGATGGTCAAGGTCCCCAAATGACTGGAAGGAAAAGTCTCCCTTATTGGGCATACAATACAGGCAAGTCACTCATTTTTATTATCTTAAGCTACTGCAATCCTGAAGGTATTTTTAAATTCCACACCAACACATAGGCTAAACTTCAAGAAATATATCACTGTACCAGAATTTATTCAACTATTCTCCAGTGATAGATGTCCATTTCACTTCAAGGGTTTCCCTCCATTAAGAGTACCCCAATAAACTTCCTTTTAACTGTACACACTGAGATGATTATAAAAATGGGAGAAAAGACAGAAGAATACATAAAGGTTAAAATGGTTTGCATAATTTCATGAAGGATTTGTGGCTGAGGATTATTAATATGGGAGAGTTTGGGTGGGGGAGAATTAAGCAAAACCAAAAATTAGATAAGTGATTCATATGAAAGGCTATGCATGATATGGTCACATTTATGCAATTCTGTGAAAGTATAAATCTATATCTAGTTCTACATAATTATATTTCTATCTATATATGAAATTTTAAAAACTCAAATTACTTAGTAATTTTTTAAAAAGAAAACCACTAGACCATTTAAGACTGTAATGAAAATGCAAATGTTATTTGAGATGATCAAATACTAAGGGATTATCAGGCAGTTATTTATACTTCTGCTCAGGTCATATGAAGGGATTAATAGCTGCAGGCTGAGGGAAGGGAGCGAGGGAGGAAGAAAGAAGGAAGGAGGAAGGAAGGAAAGAAGGAGGCACAGGATAACGTAGCACTGATACGGGGTCTGGGGGTATGGAGGGTGATAAGGCTGGAATATAACAAAGATGCCACTTTACAGAGTGGGGAGCAGACTCCACAGGGAAGGAGAGAGGCGCATGTGCAGAGGTGGTCGGGCAGGATGAGCAAGAGACACACCCCTGTGCAATCATCTGGTCAGAGATCATCTTATGGGAAGGAGCCATTTTTCTTTCAGAATTTCTCCAGTAACTAATACAATGCCAGCACTGTCAGATAAAACCCTCAAATCTTTTGATAATTAAGAGAGAGAATGGAAGCAGGAGATGGGGAAGAGAAAGAGAAAAGAGAGAAAAAGAGATAAAGAAGAAAGGAAGAAGAAAAAAGAAAGAAAGAAAAAGATGGTACCTCTTTACATAGATTATCAGGAGTAAAATGCAAGTGCAAACTTGTTTTAGTCCAAGTTTGTTCTAAAGGGACTTGCCTTTAGAGACAACCTCTC
>PVIR01010305.1:14308-50548 GCA_004026965.1 Petromus typicus
CCTCCCCCCTCCCTCTTCCTCTGTCTCTCTCTCTCTGTCTCTCTCTCTCTGTCTCTCTGTATGTCTTTCTCTGAATCCTTCCCTCCCTTCCACCTGCCTGCCTTTCTTTCTCTCTCTCCCACACTTCTACTTTCCTAAAAGTCTAGATGTATCACAGCATCATGTGTAGAGAACAGGGACTCACAGCACTAGCCACCATCCTTCTCTGGGGTTTAGTTGTGTAAGAGAAAGCACTTCTCTGTCCAAGACATACCATGAGCAGGACCCCAGCAGGTCCAACAGCCTCTCTGCTCCCTGCCCATGAGCACCACACCTGTCCACCACAGCTGTCAGCCCCATCTGTACCTTGTTGTGTCACCTCTAGCCAGCCCTGGAGCCTGGAGCCCATTGCATCAGATGTCCAGGCCAAGGTCTGAAATGGTTTTGTCTCCAATAACAGTGACTGTGAGGACAGTCTCAACAACAGGGACTGTGAACACGTTCATGAGGGACTAGTTTTATTTTCTGGGTTGCTATCTCTCTCTTTCAAAGTATATTTCTTCAGGAGTTCCTAGGTCTTTCAGACACCCAGAGCTATCTTCTTTCCCACATCTGACCATAGGCTGAAGATAATATCTTCTGGAAGCCAAGTCCTTATGAAATGTGGAAAACCAACCAAGGATGCAAAAGGTGGCTAAGTACAGCGTGATAAACTCACCTGTGCCAACATGGTGGAGTCTGATAACCCCTTAATGCATTATCTTTCGGAGCAGACTTATGTTTTTATAAAGTGCAGAGAAGCACATTACTGTGCATCAGCTGATGGACTCAGGCTCATTTTTCTCAACATTCATGTGTTGGATGAAAGTGGATCATAGAAACCAGGTGGTTAAGTATTAGATTATCTGGGGCACAGTAAGTAGAGTATACAGGTTATTGGGAGCTGAGTTTGGATTCTATACTGATAAGATACTTTCAACCAGAAATAATGAATTATACAACTAAGTGTATCTAACAGTTGAGGATATTTTATTACATTACATACCAAGACTTCCACTATGTGTGTAATTCAACAGCTGGAAACATTTTCTCCTTTTGCTATACTCCATTGGACTGCAAAGTACCTGTAGCTGTTCTATGGAATAGAATGTACAAATAAGATGATCTCTCAGTAAATTAGAGGAAAGACCTCACTTTTCTCATTTCTCATTTGCTAGGCATCTTTTTCTTCTGGAAGGAGAAAAGCCTTTCAGAGGTCCTTTGTATTAATCCACACAGATGGACACTCATAACAAATATAACCCAAATTCCAAAAGAAAAATACAATGAAGGCTTATTTCCTACTTACAGCTTTATCTCTTCCAAGTTTACTGGGTTGGGAGAGATACTGTTCTCCGTGAAGGCGTTCAGAGATTGGAGATCAAGGGTCCTTCCATCTAGCAGCTCCATCATTCCCCAGGGTCTCAGCGTAACCTCACTTCTGAATAGAGAGAAAAAATGACATGGAGAAGGCCCAGAAATTATGATAGTTCACTTGTGTTTAAATTCCATTCTAGAAAATTAGTCACAAGACTTGAATCCTCTGCAGAGGTGTAGGAGATGCATTCCACCTATGTACCCCAAAGGAAGATGGTGTGAACATAAGCATGAAATACCACTTTCTGTCACACATCCATCAGACATCCCCAGCTCCTGTTGTCCAGGAGTAAGACATCTGCACTCTTACTGAGAGTCATTGTCAAAGTTACTGAGAATTATCAGGATGTGTATGAGGTGCACACACCCTAAGATGACCGCTAATGAATCCCCTGCATTTAAATGGGCACAGGATATGTGACATATTCTGTCACACAGTAGAACATGGTGATGGTAAGTGAAGTCAATCCGTGATCATGTTATGTTGTGTGATTGCATTATGTCATATTATATGGGACTTTGCATTAGTCCATTTCCATTCTTATCATGCAATAAGGACATAACAGACATTGTATAGAGAAGAGTTTAGCTCATAGTTTTTCACAGAGGAAGCTAAAAGTCCACACAGCAAGCCACAGGCATGGCCCTGGTAAGGACTCCTGGATGATCACAACATGAGGAATGGAAACTATGAAACAACTCTGTCCAGCTGACCAGGACCAATCCTTGCCCCAGTGATGGCCGCATTGCTTCCCAGTAGGCTCCACCTCTTAAAGGTTCCCAAACCACCTCCAAACACAGCCACACTTCCACAGCTTGGGAAAACCAAGCTCCAACACAGCAACCCTGGGAACCCTTGGACACTATCACACCATATCCAAGATATAGCAGTCTCTGTATCAGACCTCTCACATGAATGCCACAGTGGATATGCAGAGTCCTCTGTGTCAGAATATGAGCTATGTGGCCCAGCGCTGCTCCAGGAGTCAATCACTGGAAAAAAGTGGGGCTATGCACACGCCCAAGAAGGAGCAGTGGCACTAGGTTATGATGTCCTGAGCTGTTTGAACACTCGATCTCTAAAAGGTTCACCATCACTGCTCTGGAGATGTTTGGCTTGATGACAGAAGTTGTACTGTGGAGGAGAACGTGTGGGCAGCCTCTAGAACTAGAGGTAGGCATCAGACAAACAGCAAACAAGGAAATGAAACTGTATGCTTTACATTTGCAAGAAAATGAACTCCATCAACTTTGACCATTTCAGTACAAGATCTGAGACTCAGCACGGGAGACTCAGCTGGGCCATGCTGGGTTCCTGACCCAAAGACTGCAATCTAATAAATGTGTTATTTTAAACCACAAGTCTGTGCAACAATGAAACATTGACACAGCTTGGTTTGATTATGATTATTACCCACTAGCAGGGAAGAGAGTCGATGTGTCTTGCCCACTGGAGAATAAACACCTGATCCATCAAAAGGAGACTCTTTCCAGGAATACGAGGGGATTCCTGGCTATCGGTAGACCATAGACAATGTTTACTATAGATTCTACTTTACAAAAAAAGGGGCAAGGCTGTTTGGTGGCAAAACCCTGGATTACAGTAAACCCTAGAGTAAATATACATACATGGAGATATGATGTACAGCACTTTCACAGAGGTAGAGAGAGGTCATGTGTGAAATGGAAATGAATACCAGGCAGTTTAAAATGCATTGATTAAAACAGCAAAAATCAGCCCTCATTAAGCCCTAGAGCTCTGTAAGAATCTGATGAGATTCTGGACAGATTCTTCAAAGAAAACAAAATCAGTCTTGGGATATTTATATAGAAAATTGTGCATATAGTTTTGGTAAGTTATGAGAATCCTTGAAATCTACCCAGAGGTCCCTGAAATTAAGAATATGTGGAACTTGGTGACCAGGACTGCTGAGTCATAGAAACATTCTACAGTAATATCACCAAAAATTTTATTTCAAAAGAGCTGTACTGAGTAAAGATGGCCCCCAGAAGCCTCAGCCTGTCTTTTATGACAGGGGACTACAAAGAGCAGGAGCAGGACCTGCCCAAAGCAAGTGGGACTGGAAGAGGGGAGTGTCTATAGGGCAAAGCTAGAAGGTGGGGATGGAGACAGAGTCTTCTGGGCCAGCTCATGTCAAAAACGAGCATGAGAAGGCCGGGGATATAGCTCAGTGGTTTCTGCACCGGTCTTGCAAGCACAAGAGCCTGGGTTCGATCGCCAGTAACCACATAATAATACTGGGCGTGGAGATTCAGCCCAGCAGCAATCAGTACCACATATCACAGTGCCGGGCGTGGTGGCTCACACCTGTAATCCCAGCACTCGGGAGGCAGAAGCAGGAGGATTGCTGTGATGTGAGTTTGAGGCTGAGCTCGGGGCCACCTGAACTACAAAGTGAGACCCTGTCTCAAAAAAAAAAAGAAAAAAAAAAAAGAAAAAGTAGCATGAGACAGAGAAGACCCAGGCTCCAGAGTGGAGGAAGCATGGGACAGTGCTGGGAAGAGGAGGAGGAGAACCGCTCAGGGAGCATGGCAGGAGCAAGAACAACCCTGCCCTTGAGGGAGGGCATCACTGCCCTCACCTGCCCTGTTGCTTGTGCTGGGGGAAAAGAAGGAAGTAGAAAAGAAAAGTAAAATCTATCTTTCCACAGGTCCTGTGATGTATCTGTGAGAACTGTTTAACTTTGTTTTCAATTCTATGACAATCCATAAAAAATCACATAAGCGTTTTCCGGGTCATATAGATAACTACCTTCTAACTAACTGCCAATTCCATTGCCCACATTCGCCTTTGTATTGTAATCATGTCAGTAACAATTAGCACTACAATAATTGACATACTCTAGGGCTAAAAGAAACAGAGGGGAAATTACAGTGGAAATGGTGCACTCCTGCAAGTGAAGCCAAATGACCTCATGGATGTTAGTATATCTGCAGGAGAACTGAGTTGTAGTATGGCACAGGGACACGGAAGCAGGCCAGACTCAAAGAACCTATTGGACATGTCCATGTCCTGGGAGAGTGACTCAGTTTTACCAAAGTAATATCATCTACAGTGCTGAATTAATTCTCTTAATTTGAATATTTGGATTCTGTTACTTTCTTTGTATTTAATCTGAAAATTCATTTTGTGGCAGCCACAAGAGCTGCTTACACAAAGCCAATTCATCTCCCCTTCTGGGCACACACAAGACGGCACTTTGGGGTCCCATACGTTGGATAAGACACTTGATCAGTTCTGGCTTGTGAGCTGTGAGTGCAAATTGATGGAGCTAGGACCTCTCCACACTGTGTCACAGCATGATCCCCCTATGGTCAGCTTTTCTCTACTGCTTCTGAGATCTGGGATAAAAACCATCCAGTGTTACGTGGTGGGATAAATTCTGAGAGACTTGTCACTACGTGGTTTTGTTGACCTATCTGCATAATAGAATGCACTTATACCAACCTAGATGGTCTAGGCCGATCACTTGATATTGGTCTATAGATATTACCAAGAGTATCACAGTATATCAAGTGTACCTAAATGGTACAGTGCTCTGTTAGCATGCCCCATGCCCTGAGTTTTAGCCACAGCACTGCAAAATTAATTAATTATTTAATTGACTTAGAAATCACACAAAGCCAATATCATTTAGTTACAAATCTGTCCTTTAGAAAACATATCCTGAATAACTTTGAGGACATAAGAAAATGCACTTACTCATTGCTGAGTCCTTTAGATATCCTTCGATAATGTCAGGTGTAGTGACAGGCACCTGCATCCCCAGCTACACCAGGGACTGAGGCAGGACTTCAAGTTCAAGGACAGCCTAGAAAACCAGGTGAGACACTTTCAAACAATTTATTTCAAAGGACTAGGAATGTTGCTCAGCAGTGGAGTAGTTGCCTTGCATTCACCAGGCCCTGAGTTTGACTGAGAGTACTGCCCAAAAAGGAGGTCAGCAAACAGGATGCACAATGCAGCTTCCAGAGGAACATGGCATGCAGTTTGAGAGTACATCTATGTTGTCAGAAAGAGTTCATTCTAAATAATGACAAATTGTGAAATAGTAATTATACAAACCACTCCCTTAGTCACTTATTAACTATAGCATATAGTACTTTTGCACAACTGGCAGTGGTAAAAGTGTTTTCACCAGCATAATCATAAACACGAGGGTATCACATCATGCAATTATGTCAGATGGCTTCAATGTCATGATGAGGGGAAATTTTAAGTTCCATTACAATTTCGCAAGACCATGACTGTGTATGGGGTCCATTGGTGACAGAAGTGTCATGACAGGTGCATGACTTCCCCTGCCAATGTGCTACTCTAGGCGTCCCCAGACTCTCGACGCCTTCTCTGGATCCATCTTTATAAACCAGGTCCCCACCACCAATGCCCTAATTCCCAGTTGGAATTGGCCAATGAGCAATGCTGGTGTGATGCCTCAAAGCAGGAAGAGAGTAAGGTCAGAGTGTCCCAGTCACCCTGGGACCTCTGTTCTTCCCCAGCCACCTGTCCCAGTTCTGGCAGCTGCTTCTCTTCCTCATCCCTCTGGGGAAGACTGGAGGTTGGTCCCAGCCTTCAGCAGCTGCACAACAGCTTGTTGTTTTCCCTGTTCCTGCCGGTTCTTCATGGACGTACAAATAAGCAATAGGTACAAGGCCTTCAGAGTTTCCAGCCTGGCTGTACTTGCTCAGCCTTCCTGGCGCACGATGAGGTCGCCATAGTGGTTTCATCGGGTTGGTCCCCCACTGTTCTGCCACACTTCGTCATGTAAGGAAACTAAATCTTGGCACTAAAATCTTGGAAGCTTTGTTTTCATCATCTATCCTGACAGATGCAGGTATTCTGGTTATTTGAAAAGAATTAATACCTAGTTTAATGCTGTGGGTTAGGTTATTCCTGCAGGGCTGCGTAGTAAATTTCATTTCCTCAAAAAAAAATGTGTATCTCCTCTGTCAAGGAATCCAGGACAGGGTAAAGACATAAGCCAGGCATGGGTAGGTGCACTAGGGCCTCAGGCTACTTTAGACAGTGCTTTTAAGCCTCAGTTTCTGCATCTATCAAGGCCCAGTAATAGCTTTCTGACTCTGGGGGTTGTAAGGCTAAGATAGCACATATAAAATCTTTAGCAGACAGTTTGACATCAAGCATTTCCTCTATAAATAATAGCCGCTATTAACTCATTAATGATAGCTACAATTAAATTGTTAGTAAAAATAACCTAAAGGACTAGAACACAGGGAAGGGATGTGTAGAATCATTGGTCAGAGGCCAAAGGAGGGCTCAACCTCCAATGAAGGAGTTCATTGCAGCATCGGAGAGAAGGACAGGAAATCAGGACACAAGGAACAGCTTCCATTTCCAAAGTCACGGGGCGGGAAGATGCTTGGAGAAGCCCAGGGATAGGCTGTGATTCAGTAGGAATGAAAGTTGGAGTCAGGCTCTACCCAGAGCTGGTTGCTCAGGCTCTGAAAAAGCAAGCAGTTAAGTCTCTGGGAGGAAGTGGAAGTGGGAGGCACAGAAGTGATTCAGTCCACACTGAAGGTCCCCAGTCCCTTGGGCCTGCCCCGCTGTGGGAACTCATTTGCCAGATGGGCCATGGACCTGTGGGTGACCTTTCCAGGGCTCTTGGGCCTCATCCTCACTCCTCAGCTCCTCTGTGCACAGGAGAGGCTGGTGCCTAGGAGCAAACTAAGCCTCCTGGGAGGGAAGATGGCACTGGGTCTGCCCTCCTCAGAGACTCTATATCTCCTTAGTGCCAGCCACTCTAGTAGTGCTGAGTCCATCACAAGCTACTGGGGAAAATTCTGGCACCTTAGAGTCATTTTTATTACTAATGATGATGGTGGTGATACTAGTAATAATTTTATGGCACTTTTATCTAAAGTAAGCTGCAAATAGGAAATAGGACAGTCAATCAGCAAATGCATCTTACTCTGGGGTGTTTCTCCAGAGTGCTTTGCTACCCTCAACCCCACATCACACACACACACACACACACACACACACACACACACACACACACACCATTTACACATTCCATAAATAAGTACCACAGACACACTATATACCAACACAGCACATATGTACACCACACACACATGCACATCACATATTGGTGAGCTTTTCCACTCCAGGAACAAAGTACTAGACACCTACAACTGAAAGTAGAAATGCATTTCAGTTCAGAGTTTCAAGGGATTAGTCCATGGCTGGTAGCTCCAGAGCAGAAATATCATGGCAGGAGAGTATGGTGGAGGAAAGGTGCTCAGTTCATGGCTTCTATGATGCAGAGAGCAGAGAAAGAGCTCAAGGGGAAAGGGCTAGGGACCAGACAGAGTATCCAAGGTCACTTTAGTGATCTACTTCTTCTAATCAGTTGTCACCTCCTAAAAGCTTACTCAGCTATTATAGCTTACTCATCAACTATTTCACACATTGAGACTCATCCTTTGTGATCCAATGACCTCTCAGCATTCTCTTCATCCAGTCAAATTGGCAATCAAGATTAACATTCTATAGATATATACCACATGCACAGAACATGCATATACCATACATATGTACTACCTACACACAACACAGCATTTGATCTTCTCCACATCTGGCAAGATGGTTTTCATTCTCATTGTTAGGAAAAGCAACTGACATTCAGGGTCTTTAAAGCAATCACTTAAACATTGAAAGAATAGAAAAGTGCTCCCTGGACACCCATCGAAGACTTGTAGGTGTTGGGACATCAGACAGGCCCAGTACTAGCCTATGAACAGCAACCAGGGCTGGGGGTCAAGTTCAACATTCTGAGGCCAGAAGAGGAGAGTCAGTAAAATGGACTTGAGTTGAAGCAGGTCATCCAGGAAGGCCTGGCAGGAAGTCCAGGTGACTTTGAAAAGCTGAAACAATGAGGAAATGAAATAGCCAGAGAGAAGAGGTCAGGACTAGCCAGGGCCAGTGGGGTGAATACAGAAGAGATCACCCCAGATGGCATGGAAAGAAGCTCCTTTGGAGAAGGGGTTGGTTCATAGAGCAAGATGATGTCACTAAAAATTATGACTCCAAGTAAAAGTCACTCCTGTATCCCGAGATGCTTCCCCTGAGGTTCACATATACATATAGCTTTGTATCTCTGTGTTTGCTGCTCTGTGCTCTTTTGGGGAGATGCTTCATACGTGTATGAGATTCTCAGAGAGGTACTTTTCCTCTTCTACCCAAGCAACACAATGACCTTTACCACATACTTTGGCTCCCTGGATTTTCAGATCTAATATCCTGCTGCTCTAGTTTAGATGTGGAGGGTCCTCCATGACCTACCAGTTAAAGACTTGGCAACCACCTTGTGGCACCTCTTGGAGAAGGCAGAAAGAATGTTAGGTCATTGAAGGAGATATTAGGGCACTGGCCCTTTTCACCATCACCCATTCCAGTTTTTCAGCCACCATGAGGTGAGGAGCTTTGCACCTCACCATGATCTTCTTTTTCACAGACTCAAAGGAATAGAGCCAAGCAACCATGGACCAAAAGCTCTGAAACTATGGCCCTATGTAAAGCTCTTCATAAGCCGATGATTTCAGTTATTCTGTTGCAGTGACAGAAGGCTAACATTACAGCTCCATGTCTTTTCATGCTAGAAAATTTTTCATAAACATCTCTCCTAGCTCATCTTCAGTTAATTGATCAATAAATTAATTAGTTGATTGACAAGAATCTCTTCATTGTATGAACCACTCTACAGCACACTCACACACAAATGCAGAGAGTACTTAAGACACAGTCTCACCCTCATAGATCATTACATTCTGGGTCTAGGAATATGACACAGCATGATGAGCTGAAATGGAAAGATTGTATAGTTGGTCAATGCGATGCAGAGAATTCACTGTCAGAGGGAGATGAGTGGGAAGTGTGCAGTCACGCAGCCACGGGTGCAGGCTATGATGAAACAGAAAGAACTTCGGCCTTGAATTGAGACTTGGCTTTCAGTCCTCACTACCACCTGCTGTGGACTCTTGAGGAAGTAAAAATAGGGACCTTGGTGGCCCCTCCACAGCTGCTTTGTCGGCATCACAATGGGAGATTATGTAAGAGAGTGTGGGTGGAAAAGCCTAGCTCAAGGCTGATAGCCCAGGCACAGATGCTCTAACATCATCAGAACTGAGCTACATATACAGTTATTTTTAAAGAATACATTGTGAGTTTGCATGCCCCTGAATGGGTTATAAATTGAATGATACTTTATGTACTCTTTTCCACTCTGAAGTCTATTGCAATGGTCATTTATATTAATAGGTGGAGCTCTGGTTAATCTGTTCTCACTTACATGACTTTGCCACACTTTATTTACAACTTCTTGTATCGGTAGATCATTCCTGCTCCACCCCCAAATATCTGCTATGATAAATGCTCCCCCTATAAATATACTTGTGGATGTGCAAGTTTCTCCATAACAGACTGCAGGATCATGGGATATTTGCATTTTAAACTATGCCAGATAACTAAAAATTTTGCAAGTATTTGTACTAATTTATACTCTCATCAATAGCTGTTAGGGAAATTTTTCCAGTGAATTACTGATACTCAGTATTCACAGGCTCCAAAATGCCTTTATGTCATTTTGATGGACAAGTGGGTACATGAGTACATGAGTTTTGATTTACAGTACTCTGATAATTATTATCATATTTTTGGCCATATAAATTTTCATTTCTATGAAATGTCTTGCAATATCTTTGTCTAACTTTCTGTTTGTATTTCAGGCATGACTTTTTCTTATTGATTTATACAAACTCTTCACATATTCAAAGACCGACCCTTTGTCATTTTGTGTGGCAAATTATTCTCTCACAGGTTTTGGCTTTTCTAATCTCTTCATGGTCTACTTTAGTAAATATATGAAGTTCTTGATATGAATTGCTACTTAGAGAAGTACTATGAAGGATCAATTTGTTTGGCTACTGCAATAGGTCTTAGTAGCCAAAATAGTAAACAAAAACTTCTGAGGTGGTTGGGTGGGGTAGCCACAAAAACACCCTGGAGTGTATGAAGAATGAAAACAAGTCTCATTCTTGAAATTCTCACTCACGCCAGTTTCAGAAACCCAAATGATTCCACAATTTCACTTAAATACTAATTATCTTCCTTAGCTCTATAACCAGCGTGCCTAAATATGAATTGGAAAATTTGATCTTGTAGACTGGAGAATTACAACACAAATTGACCATCTGGCTTTTCAAAGATATCTTGTCTAAAAGAAAAGGCACTGATTAAGAAAAAATATCACCTGAGAATTGGAAGAGGGGTTTTTTACCAATTGGAGTATGTGGGTGTTTTCTATTTCTGAACAATTCCATTTACCAGTAAAAGCAACTTATCTTCTTCTGTTCGAAACACCAACCTGTCCTTGCCTGAGATCTGGGAAAGATCCTACCTGTGACAGGGACCTAACAGGCGAATGTAGATTTCCTGTGTGCCCCCATCTCCACCATTTCTCATTGTCTGAAGGACTCAGGGGAAGGGCCACCTTGTTACATTACACAGTAGAATAATTGCAAGCTCAGGCCAATTCAACCAGACTTTTTTTAAAAATAGAAAATGTATGGAGTGTATTCTTGGGTATAAGCTCAGAGACAGAGATGCAATGAAAAATCCAGTCAAATGTATTGATGGGGGTGAGCTTCACAGAGACGTTAGAGTTGGAGTTAGTGCCTGGAACAGCTCAGGTGCCTGGAACAACTCAGGTGTCCTGAGGGTGTGCTAGGTGCATGAACAGCAGCTTGAAGTCAGTGGAACTGCAGTAAATGAAGACACCTGAATTTCTTTGATACAATGCAAACAAATGAAATTTGGCAACTTAAAACATTTAGCCCATTTGGGATGGATTTTTTTGCTGTTGTCACAACAAAAAAAACTCAGGGAATCAAACTCAGGGCTGGGTGCCTACCAGGCAGGCTCTGAGCTGCCGAGCTACATCCCCAGCCCTGGGGGCAGATTCTTACTTACCAATTCTATTTTTGGTAAATCCTGTGGGCTTAGAGGATGCGTCTTTTGCAAACAAAACACCAGCTCCAGTTCAGTGCAGGGGGAGCCAACTCTGGGATACCCCTTTGGAAGCTGTCCTCTTAGGACTGACAAATGGGTACGTGGCAGGAGATGGCTCCCTCATTTCAGCAGGGGTGACCGCACTGGTAGAGTAGAAGCTAGGCAGTAGCACACGACTCTCAGAGCCACACTAGTGATGTGTATTGAAAAAAATGCAGCGGGATCAGAAAAGTAACTGTATGCCTAGACCTACAGGAGTATTTGGTAGAAACTTAAGGTAGAGCTTCAGGTCTGGCTAGGGCAAGTGAACCGTGTGCCTGTCTCCTGAGCCTAAAGGTTGAGTCTCCATCTCCCTGCAGATTCGGAGACCCTTAGGGGCTTGAGCACACTCGCACCCACACGTTGATCCTTGTCAGTGGCCATCTTGGTAGCCCCACCCCTCTTTGTCTCTCACCCATCGCCTTACCATCCCCCATAGCTAATACCATATAGACCACCCACTCACAAAGTTCTCTTATTGGGCAAAACCCTAGGTCAGTCCTATAGACCCTCCTTTCCTCCTAGCCTTCACTCTGCCCTGTGACCTTTTGGTATATATGTGACATTTAAGCCTGAATAAATTGGAAGTTCCAGAAACATTCCCCAGGGTCTGTGCTTGACTCTGCGCCTCACCCTCTCTGGCCAGGAAAACCTCACATAGACAACAACCAACAGAAACTAATTCATTTATGGAAAAATTAGTAATGAAACCAATTTATTCCTTGGTCTCGAGGACTGAAAGATGCTACACTTGATATAGACAATTACAGAAGTTGGGAAAGTGGTGAATGCAACTTGCAAATCAAATATTGTGGCCTTTCACCCAATTCTAAAAGCCTGAGACAATCTGTTGACTCAGACACTTGACTTAAGAAAAGACCAGGAGTTCCTCAGACAGGACTCTCCAAGCAAATGGTATAAATATTGTTTTGCCCTAAACATCACCCCTAGAGACCTATAGCCATTTATCATGAAGCCTGTGCACAAAGTAAAGGGCTTTGCCCCAGCTTTCGGGGATTATTAGATAGATATTCACTAAGAGCTGACACTGGCCTCCAGAGAGCACAGACAGCACTGATGTCCCATTACAAGAGTCAGGCCTTGTGAAATCAGAGGCGTATCCTGGAGTCTAACCACTGTCCTGTGGAAGGTCGGTCTCTCCCGGTCTCGGCATTGTGTGGACTTAGTCAAATTTCTGTGCCCTGCATAGATCCAGATGTACTTTAATCCCCACACAGCTGTAAAAGCAGCAACCCCTGAATAGTGAGATTCAGCTGAAGACAGAGGCAGTCAGAAGCTGGAGCGGACCTCACATCCAGGTTTGTTTTTCAGCTTCTGCTTCCAGGGACTTCACTTACTCTCCTGATGCTTTGGCCTTTGTATTTAAAAATATGGGTAATTTTTTCAATCTTGTCAGCACTACCAGGTGTTTTTTGTAAGAGGAGAATAGGTACATTATCTAGTCTGCCATACAGTTGGAAATAAAACTTTTTATTGTGGCATCAACGGCACTTGGAATTTGATTTGGTACTGTAAGGAGACATCACCATGTGCCCCCCATTCTTCTTGATACTACATTGCTCGCAGGTTGGAGCCATCTCATTTGCTTTCAGAAATTCAGTTCCACAAACTTGATGATGCTAACTCTGGACTAGTTGTGATGCTGCTTGCTGGGGAGTCAGCCAGGAGCCTTGGGTAAGAGTATCATCTGAAAGACCACCCAGCACGCCATGTTCTAGCTAGACCAGTCTGCACTGGTGGTGGAATCATGTCACACTCCTGTACTGTCTTTCCTCTCTTGGAAAGCCATCTTCTCTAGCACTCTCCTAGAATTTTTTTAACCTGTTTCTGCAGGATATTAAGTCTTATCATCTTCATGAGTCTCAATCCATATTAAATAATAGAGTCTGTCCTCTCTCTACCTTTCAATATAATAGGTTGCTTCTGCTGATCAATGTAAGACTTGAGTCCTGACTTCTGTGGGTGGTTTAATATTGTCAGCCTCCTTCCTCCCTCTCCGACCTCCCACTAGATTTCAAGCTCCCTGAAGATGAAGGCTGAATCTCCTACCTGCCTTGCATCTTCCTGTATCTTCCATGGCTCATTGCACAAGTGCTTAGCTACACAGAAAGTGTTCGATAAATATTGAATAATTCAAGAGGAGCTCAATAAGCAACGATCACCTAATTGATTTGCTCCATCAATAAATCTTGCTTTGAATAGAGATAGAGCCAGGGAAGATACTTAAAAGGCAATCTAGGTTACTGGGCTTCTGGACAAGGGAAAGCATGGTGAATAGAAAGTCTGTAGGGAGACAGCTCAAGAGTTGACCTGCTATGACTTGTACAAGTCTCAGGGCCCCCAAGACTAAAAGAATCAGAATGCAAATCTCAGTCTCACTTCTTTGCAAATAGTTGAACTTGGGCAAGCTATTTAACCTCTAAGCCCCAGCTGCTTTATCTATGAAGTTGGAAAATATCATAAACCTAACTCTCATGTTCACCAAGGAAGCAATAAAGATCATGTTCATAAAGCATTCAATGTAGCACTTGGTCTGTTACAAATGTACAAGTGCTAGTTGGTATTAATCACTAGTTGATGTTGAGTGGACAGAAAGAAACACCCTGAAAAACTTGCACTGAACCAACGCCCTCCTCTTTCATGTTTTTTAAAGGCAGCATTCATTTCACCTCCTAATATTCTCAAGAAGTAGTTAAGAATTGAGTTAGGTCATGAGTGAAACAGGTGAATTTTATAGTCCTTTGGAAACTGTTGTCACTCCCCAAACATGGTCTTTAGCTCACCCCAGGCTTGTTTGGTGGAGAGAGTTCAGGGAAGAAATAGTAGGCCACCATATATGTACTCATCATGCCACACTGTGCCTCAGAAGCTCACTGCCCACTAGATTCCACACTAACATCAGGATTATTCTCACCAGTGAGCCAGACATGGTTCTTGCTTAGTCTCAAGGGCCCGAAGCATGTTACAAGTCCTGATGACCTTTTGAAGTGAGGCCACTGGAGCCACAGAGCTCATGACCACAGCCTGGCTCAGTCTGCTGAAAGAGGGCTTCTGGGAAGGTTTTCCTTGAGGAAGTGACACTTGGGATTGGCCAATAGATGATGTGGAGCTGGCATTTTGTCCCTGATAGCAGCTTTCATTTTAAAGGAAGGTGGGGAAGATGATACCCACAGCTACACACAAACCCTGTGCCAGGGTTCTGGGGAGCAGGCATGGTGGCCTGTTCTTTCTCCCTGGAGACAGAATGAGGATGTGGGCAATACAAGAGCACCTTCACCCAGGATGCCAGAGTCCCTTCTGTTACCCACGTTGCCCAGCTGCCTCCTGGGAAAGAAAAGCAGCACATAGAGTTGCTTTCTCCTCACTTGATGTTTCAAGGGAGAGAGAAAGGCAGAAGGTGACATCCTGGAGCACTTGCTCAGGATGGAGCGTTGTCATGGAAACAATACTTCCCCTGAGGATTGCTTCAGCTGGCAGCAAGTGACAGCTAGAGCTGAGGACATGGGCTGAAGAGGACGTCAAGGGCCATGACATGTGCTTTTCCACTTGGCATCATCCTCCAACGCCTCGCACTTCCACCTGGGCCCTCTTTCCATGCCCTCAGTCCTTCCTTATCCTCGGCGCACACAAATATCTCTGTTGGTAGTGCCACCCACCCACAGCCTTCCAAGCTAGACTGAATGAAACACAATGAGTCATCTGTCTTCCGCATTTCAGCTATATTTATCTCATTTAATCCTCTAAACAATCACATTCATCTATTCATCCAACAGATACATATCAGGAATCAACCTGGTCTAGCTTTGTCACACCCTTGCCATTTTATGGGAATACTGAGCCTCAGAAAGTTTGTGAGAGACCTTGGGTCACATATTGAGGACACAAGAGCCAACAAGCAAAAGATCGAACTCAAGGCAAATGAGCTGACTTTAAAACAAACACTTTCTCAACTATAGTGGAAAATACGTTTCCAACTCCGTAGTGTTTGGGTAATTCCATTTGGAGTTTTTGGAGAGAAAGAATGAATCTTGCATATGCTAAGCTAACAACAGCTAAATTTTTAAATGAAAGATATAATTAGCAAATTATATTTCTTATCTGCATAACCTTTTAGGAAGCAAAACAAAACTATAAAATTCAATCTTTGCCTCAATGCCATTCCTGTTGCATTTTCCAAAAAGACTGTAAGGCTTAGTTGCACAGAGATTTAAGTGGGAAAAGAAAAGCTTACAATGCAACTCTGACCACAGATAAGAACGGAAAGGCTGAAGGCCTCTGGGGGAGGGGGCCACATATGTTGGTACCATAGGGAAGGTTTGCCTTGGTAAAACCAGTTCTCATGGACAGCACCTGCTTGAATCTTAGCCATGGTACATTCTGGGCAGGAAGGAGTCAAGCCTAAGCTGTTAGTTGTGGTGTGTGGAATAAGGTAACCAGCTTTGAACACTTCAGTGTCACAGCCAGACATAGGAACTAATTCGGGGGATTGAGAGTGACAATATCATGTATTTACTTTCTCCTTCTCCATCACCCTTCGTGTGTGTGTGTGTGTGTGTGTCTGTGTGTGTGTGTCTGTGTGTGTCTGTGTCTGTGTCTACTCTCAGGAAAGCAGCAGGCAGAGATCCGTACAAAGAGAGGAGAGATTCTCTAAGGCATTTCTAATCTGGGAGCACAGTCCCTAAGCTCAAGTCCTACTCCTGCTCCTTCTACTCTCTGAATGAGTATCGCCAGGCAAATCATATTCTGAGCTGCAATTTCCTCATCTACATGATGAGAGGAACAACAGTAGTTTCTCAGAGTTGCTGTGAAGACCCAGAGAGACCGCATGGGCACATGATGGGAGCAGCCTGCTGCACGGAGGAAGGCAGGACTGGGAGCAGAGGACCAGGCTCCAGACGGCAGGCACAGATCTGGAGACGTGAAAGCCAGAACCTCTCCACTCCTCTCCAACCTCATCAGCCTCCCTTTGCAAAGGAGAAAAGGAAAAATGTGGGCCTTGTTCAAATCAAAGAGAAGATAACTAGGAACAGAATAGTGCTGTTAAACTGAGAAGTCTTCCTTAGAAGAAAAGACAGCCTTTCCCCTAAGCAGGCATTGTGCTTGCTTGAATGCTTACAATCAAGGTGTTCCAGGCTCTCCCTGCCTGCCCCCTCCCCAGTACAGGGACAGGTCTCACAAAGGAGCAGAAAGTACAGGCTCCTCCTGATGCATAACATCTGAGGACCTGCAAAGCAGCATGCGTGTTCTATTTCAGGCTCCACTGCTTCATGCATGAGATACTTTGGGGTCAGGGGAAGGTGACAATGTATGAAAGGCCCATGGCACTCAGGCTGTAAAGAGCCTGGAAGAAGGAACAGACTGCGTGTCCAGGTCCATATGCCTCAAAATTGAACAGGCATTTGTGTGGGAGATGCTCTCAGCAAATACAAGGGAGGAAATAGGAGTGAGTCTGGGAGGCCACTTCACAGGAGAGTCCGTTATTTCAGACTGCCACTAAGAGCAACTGGCTCGACTCTAGGAGGACAGGGGAGCTGGAGTTTGTATCCACCAGTTCTGGTGCATTCCATTACTTCTTGACATTCCTTTGGCCAGAGAAGGTTCTCAGGCAGAGAGTGGAGAATTGTGGGTAGGTGTGCCAAGAGACTGGGGGAGGGGAGTGTGCAGCATCTTCTAGCTCTGGCCAAAAGGAGGTGTGTATACTCCAACCAGGATTAGGAACCACACAGAAAAGGAGAGAGGAGAGTGAACATGACCATGAAGGACTTGAGGTCAACTAAAGTGTCCAGTTGGGGGCACAGTGTCTGTAGGGTGGCACAGGTAGGGTCTGAAGCATTACTAAGTCATTCTGCCCATCCTCAGAGTCACCCACATCACTGGATATAGAGGAACTGTGATAATCTTAGAGACACAAGAAAATGTTTTCAATTCTTTCAGAAATAGAGAAAAAGATAAAAAATAATTCAGCTTTGATTATACTCATGTTTATATACCAACATAGTCATAAAATAATAATGTTCAATATTCTTATATGGAAGAAGCAGACCCCCAAAAGCAAAACCACAGCCCATAAAAGTTCTAATATGACTTGTGAATGGCTGCAACAAACAAAGTCACAAATTTTATCATCCCAACAAAGTTCAGGTTTATTTCTCATACATATAAAGCCCAATTAGTCACAGACTTTATCATCCCAACAATTTCTCACACACATAAAGTCTAATTAGTAGCAAGGCTCTACCTTTTTCTATACATGGCTCCAGCATTGCTCTGAGGATTCCCATTCAGACAATAGAAGAAGAGAAAACCCAAGGAACAGTATGTAATTTTTGTAGCCAGATCCAGGAAGTGATGTGCACTGTCTCCTCTGTCCTGAGTCCCTTGCTAGCAAGACATTCACCAACATCATGTGGCTATGCCCAAGAGCCAATGGGAAATGTAGTCCAGCTACATGCCAGAGAGAAGAGGATGCATTTAGTGAAGAGCCAGCCTGGCTGTACAACAAAAGGACAGAGTATTTAGAAGTTATACTATCCAAAAATTCACCAACATATGGACAGCAGTAAGAGCTGGCCTTGCTGGACACCACAGAGGGAAAAGCTAAGAAAATAAGACATCGTTCCTTCTGGGCAGCTGGTTTTCTTTTAGTGCCAGTGGGAGCCTGCAGTTGAACTCTGATGACTAGTGTGGTGGAGGTCATGGTCCCAGTAATGCTGGCTGGATGAGCCCTTGTGTGGCAGCACACTGCGCACAGTGGAGATGGAACTGCTGCCCCATAGCCAGAACAACTCTGGGAGGTAGAGTCCACACTAGAAGCCAGACACCTGTGGGTTCCTGGCAAGTTTGCAGACAGAAACACAGGAAGCCATAAGAAAAAGATAGATGGCCAGTCTCTTAGCCACAATTTCAGCTCTCAAGTGCAACTTTGGCTGCAGATGGAAAGCTGCTAACATGACAGGCCCAGCCACCACCATGTGCAGTGACCTTCAACCAATCTCATGGGGCCTCCATGGTCAAGAACTGTCCTCAGCTTGGGTAAGGACACTGTGCCTGATGCAACTGATACACCAGTTCAAATAGCATCTGCACCAGATGGCATCCTGGATGCTGAGCCCTGTGCAGGAACCATGCACCTTTCCATCTTATTCAGAACCATATTCATGTCCTCCTGCTGACCCTTTGGGAGAGAGTAGCCATTTTACAAATGTGGTAAAGGGAGCCCAGAGAGACAAAATGACCTGCTCAAGGTCATCCAGATACTGCAGGCTGAACCATCAGCTCATACCACATCCACCTGGTTAAAAGTCCAATGTGAGGCCTGGGCCAGGGTGGGGGAGGCACGAGGTGATGTCACTTTCAGCGTCACACAGAGCAGTGTTAGTGCCTGGGGAGAAGCTCCTTCTGTTGGTGGCACAGGCACCTCACTTTCTCCCTCAGTCACAGCCCAGCTGTGACTGCCAAAGAGGCCTGAGGCTGACCGGAAGTGCCTGTCTCCACTCATAAATCTTGACTATCAGGAAGATATGGGGGAACCGTACATCTGTTACAAACTCCCTCAGATTAGTTTTCCCCTTGGGTCCCATTGTGGTCTCATCTTCTGCCTCAGGAACAGATGTCATACTCCGTGCTTCCCCCCTCTGTTGCCCCTGGGCCTGGAGCCATCATACCATTTCTTCATTCATTTATGTATTTGCTTGTCTTTATTCTTCCTCTCCACACTGCTTAGTGAGTGACTATGTGAATTCAAGCCTTCTGCTGAGCAATGGAGACACCAGTGCCTCAGAGCCCCAGGTGTGTCCCCCTCCCATGGACTCCATGGAGGAAGGCAGTGTGGGAACTGCAATGTGGAAATTAGAAGCAGTTAGCAGATTGCTCCCGATGGGGAGTGCCGAGTCCAGGACCAGTTTCCAAACTGCTCTTGTTTGAGGGAGGGCCCTTTGAGGAAGCATAGCCCCACTGCCACTCCAGCTCTTCCATGCAGGGGGCTTGTAGGAACCATTTTTACAGAAATATCTGCTCCTATGGACAGCTTCTGACCTGGGATAGAACATAGTCTCCTCTTCCCTTCAAATCATACCATATAAGTACCTAGAGATAGTGAATTTCTGCTCTGATTTTTTTCTGGTGACAAAACAGGCTAATGAATCTGCTCAAAGATTCAAGGATACATCTCATGTGGAACCGCAAACCTGAGCTCAGCAGCAAAATTCCTGACTTGACCTTGGTCCAGAGCTTGTTTTTTGGGCCTGGTTCATCTGATGGCTGAGAGGTCTGGTTTATTTCCACAGATTCACAAAGGTGCCAGCTGCACCCACAGCTATGTTTGTGGGGATCTATTTCCATTTACTTCCCAAGAACGTATAGGCATGATCTGCTCTCCAGTCACCAGTCTGGGAACCAGTGCTCTGGGCAGGCAGGGGCCCCTGGTTTGCAGGATTGTAGACAGATCCAGGCTGGAGATACGCAGCTGTCTGGGCTTCTATAAGTGTACACTCCACAGCTTGGAGAAGACACATGCTGCTCAGTGTACTGGAAGCTAGTGTTCATCTGGTTTCCTGGTAGAAGCTCAGTGGCCCCAAAGCCCAGCTCTATCTCTTCCCAAGGCAGTGGATTGCAGTTCAATGTGGAGGGTCACAGACACTGACATGAGACCTGGATTTGAATCTTAACCAAAGTGTCACAATTTCAGTGTGTCACAATTTGAGTGCTTTGGGCAAAGCAGTTAAACCCTCTCAGATTTAATTTTCTTACTGAAAAGTAGCATAAATAGTGTACTCTTCCAGAGTACTGGACACAGTGAATGATATCATACACACAGACTCAGCCCTGCCTTTACCCAAGAGAAAAGGTGAACAGTAAAATTTGCCATCTTCTCACTTGTGGTCTTAATGTTTGTCATGCTCAAGGCTGGGATCTCGTCTTGCGATTGAGCC
Source organism: Petromus typicus (assembly GCA_004026965.1). Lineage (NCBI taxonomy): Eukaryota > Metazoa > Chordata > Mammalia > Rodentia > Petromuridae > Petromus > Petromus typicus. Next base: position 34,745 of record PVIR01010305.1, read on the forward strand.
CAGGGTTACATAAGGACTTGGCTGATCTCAGAGAATACCACAGGTAGGTGTATGTGAGCATCTAGGTCTGGGTTTGTTGAAGCATCCTATTTCCTCTCAGAGCAAGCTTAAATTCCCAAGCCTCTAATTTTCTTGAGAAAGCAGGCTCATCACTGGTAACTCAATAAAATGTTCTACCGTGATTTCCCAATGCAAACCCTAGTTCTGGTTATACTTTAGTTTATTGTCTCCTAAATGGATGTTTCCCAAAATTTGTGCACACATTAGAATTGCCTGAAGGCCTCTTCAAATACTTAACTTCCAGGCCACACACCACACCAATTAAATCACAGTCCCTAAAGGCTCAAATACAGGTATCAGTATTTCCTGAAGCTTCCCAGGTGGAGCTAAATTCAACTGTCAATGCCAATTTCTCCTTCTAGCACAGGTTGATATCCAACAGCAAGACTGAGGTTGGCTTATCTAAGGCCCCTTCTTATCTGACCTCTCCTACCACACTTAAACCTGCATGTAGACTTTTCAGTATTTACATTTCATTATCCTTGCCTATTTATTCAATGCAGTCTTTCATTTAAAGTCTCTCACTCACTGATTCATTTATAAGAATGTATTTAGTGTATGTTGTGAAAACTAGGCATTGATTGTTGACTTCAGGTTAGGGAGAAGACATCTGAGTGGGCCTGCAAGGAGCTACCCCATGACCACCAACAAAAGCATGCTCCTTCTCACCTTTTCAAACAACTCCTTGCTCCAGGCTGAGCCAAGTGGTCCCACAGAATCCTGTGGTAGAATGTGAATCCTTCCCTTCCCATTGGAGGGTCCTGACTCAACTGTTACCCAGTTAACTGTAAGTTTCCAAACATCTTGATGATTTCATGGGAAGTACCATTGGATACATGGGAGAAAAAATATTCTCCAGAATGATGTCCTGATGTATCAGGATTCTTGATCTGGGATCTATGTGCTTGGGTCCAGAAGCCCAAGACAAGATGAGTCCCCCCCAAATGGACTCCAAGTACTCTAAGTATGATGCCTTCTATTTCTCAGACAATAAGGTCAGAAATTTCTCTGAGTATCTATTGCATAAAACTTAAGATTGTGTGCACCCTGGAAAAGAGGAAAAAGGAAAAAAAAGAATTAAAGGAGAAAGAAAGAGATATGGAGTAAGAGCAGAGAGACAAGGACAACCCAGAGATGGCTTTAAGGTCATCAAGGGTTGACCTGTTCTTTTTCCCGCCACAACTTGGTCTCCCCTGAGACACTCTAATGAGCTCACCAAGACCCTTGTTGGATCTCATGGTGGGTGGAGCATGTCCAACCCTCCTCGGTGGCTTTGCCTGGCCTGCTAGCTCATCATGAGCTAGCTTTAAGGCTTTAAGGCTTAAATGATGGCTTTAAGGTTCCTGCCTGATCTGGGTGGGGAGGCATAGGAAGGTGCATTTGGCTCATGGCCACTGTTGCCCTGAACTAGCTGTCTCGCCTCTCTCGTTCCACCCTTGAGAGCCATGACAAGTTGCTCACTGTGATGGCCCTGATCAAAGAGACTTGATATAAGTCTGTTCTCCACTCAGCACCCTATGTAGCAAAGTGCTCTGATGTCCTCAACCTATACATCATTTAGGACGGTTTGTTACTCTTCCTGCCCAAAGTCCTGGCCTGCAGCTGAGTGACTCAGTCCCACACAATCACAACAGGCATTGCCAGCATCACTCCTTTCTTTGCACTTCTCCAGCTCTGTTAGTCTGACAGGGGTTTCCATGGTTTCCACTGTTTATCCAGAATACATACCTCAGGAAATCCATCACTAAGTTCAAGTTCCCAGGAAATAAGTTAGCACCAAGTTCAATGGTCTTGCTGTGGGCCAACCAGGACCAACCTGCAGATGTGGTCTCACAACTGCATGTGGATGACACTTCACCAACCTCTACTCTCCTTTCCTCAAGGAGGAGCCCTTCTACAGTTATCACCTGCAAATCTTTAGTCACTTGGCACACTGGGAGAAATGCTTCTTCCTGAATAAGAAGTCGGGTGCCTGTGTGTGTGTGTCATGGCAGAGGTGGGGTATAGGCCTTTCATCCCTGGGGGTGGGGTCAGAGCTGTGCTTGGCTAAGCAGAGGTTGCAGAGCTGAGCTGCTGAATTGTGTTTTGACAATGGCAAGTCCATGGGGAATTTCTGTAGAATTAGATATATTGCTGGATGTGAATAATTAAGGATTCTGATGTGGTCAGGTAGATTAATGTCCCTCTGAAAGCTGCAGATCAATGTTGGAAAGGGAAAAAATAAAAGACATGCATAATTTAAAAAAACCATCAGAAACTTTGCTTGACATGATGACATTACTGATTTTTTTATGATCTTCTCAAATATACTCTATAACCGTTATTAATTTAGTGTCGTTAATAGCTCATCCTTCAAACGTCAGGCAAAAGCCAAAGCTCAAATATAACTGCTTAGAGCTGGAAAAGTCCAGGAAGTGGGAGAAGAACTCCACAGCCTGGATACCTTGGCTGCTTCTGGCTTTCCTGGAACTCCTAGCGGAGGTTTAAGTCACAGTGGCTTTCCTCACAGGAACCGCCTTGCTTGTGGTTCACAAAGAAGACTAAATTCAGACCTTTTGCTCAATATCTATGGCCTTGACATTGGGCTGGCTTTGTGCCTGGTGAAGTGCTGGGGACATAGGGTAGGAGGATGTAAATGCTGAACTAAATAATAAAGATTTCTCAATAGTGCCTGCTCCCCTTGTACTCAGGACAGACTACACATTGCTTCTTCATGGTCAGGTCCCTTTTAAAATGCAGCTGAATCTTGAGGGGATAATATACTCATGCTATTCGTAATGAGTGTTTGAGGGCACTATTCTAAGTGCTCTCGATCCAGTGTCTGATTTGATCCACATTGTAACCCAGAATTATCATTTCCAGTCTAATGTCTATACAATGATTCAGAGATTCTAAGTAACTTGGCTGAGGATACATAGCAGCCAATGAAGACTGGAGTTGGAATTCAAATCATATTTGACCCCAGAACTTATTCATCATATTGCCTGTGCCCTACCAGTAGGTTGCTCCCTTAGGGACCAAGAGGTATTGGGATTCTTTACAAAGAAGAAAGTACTTGTTGTTCCAGGAAGAAAGGGAGCTGGAAGAGGTGAGGGTATGGATGAGTGAAGATGCTGAGAGGCAAGAAAGACAAGCTGCTAATGGTTGTCCTGTTCTTTTTCCCACCACAACTTGGTCTTCCCTGAGACACTCTAATGAGCTCACCAAGACCCTTGTTGAATCTCATGATGGGTGGAGCATGTCGAACCCTCCTCAGTGGCTTTGCCTAGCCTGCTAGCTCACCATAAGGCTGGCTTCATAGGTAACTGTTTATAATAAAATTTAGAACTTTACTTTCTTATTACTGAGACAAAATTCTCAACACCAAAAATGAAAAGAGGAGAGGTTTATTTCAACTCTGAGTTTGTAGAGGTCTCGGTCACTGGTCAACTGGTTCTAAGCTAGGGCAGCATGGCAAAGTAGAAACAGTCTGTGACAGGGCAGACAGGAAGCACCAGTGAGCATCATTCCATATTTCCCTTTATAGTCCATGCAGGTTTCAAGCCTGTTGGTTGGTGCCACCTATACTCAAGGTGGGCTTCCCATTACCATACCTAGAACAATGCTAAACCAACCAATCATCAGATTCATTCAAGTATCATACACCTTTAATCCATATCCACACATCCATATCCAGCCAGCTCTAAAAAGCCCTACCAATGAATGGACGAGACTTTGGAGGAACATTTGAATACAGTCATAACTTTTAGGTTCTTCAAAGACCAGGGGCCTAGCTGTCCCAAACACAAGCCCAAAGATTTTAATTTGAGGGACTTTGCCTTTGGAGAACAAGCGAGGATGTAGCAGGAACAAAATCTTAAAGAGATGTCATAGACATAGCTCAACTCAGAAGCTGAAGAGTATTTGGGTGTCTCCCTTTATCTCTGTCTCTCTGTGTGTCTCTCTCTGTCTCTCTGTCTCCCTTCTTCCCAGTCTCCACTCAGCTTCAGCATCAGGTCTTCAAACAGGACCTGCCCAACAGAGTAGATCTCACCCAGACACTTTTCACAGAACCTCCTGTCATATATTATTTGGAGGGAAAACTCATGGAGGTCTTTCGTAGAAGCAATGGCTAATCTTAAACTGAGCCAAAATGCAGATTTAATTTATTCACTCCATCCAATTGCTCAGGAAAAAAAAAAAAAGAGTAGTTTGACTGATCTAATGAATCTTCAATATAAATGAAAAAGCAGGGCTGCTCATGTGGACTCGGGCTGAGGCAGCTGAGAACAGTTTGCTCAGCTGCCTGAAAGCTGGCTGGATGACTCCACAAATCACAGCACACATATGCATGCACGGACCGACACACACACACACCACACACCCCTTCCTATTAAATTAACCAAACTGGATCTCCACTGTGGGACATCTTCATTTTAATATTGAATCAGTAATGAATTAGCAAGACACTTAGTTCACTTTCCTTTTATTGGCTTTACCATAGATACAGAATGGACCTCTGTGTCCTTTCTTCCAACTAGCAAGCTGCCCATCCCCCAGCCCAACTCCTGAGTCTGAATACGTTCCTATCTCATTTGCATCTGATTATTAGCGCATTGAAGCTATAGTCATGTACACCCTCTTTATATTCGCTAGAAAATTAAATTACAAAAGTTTTTCAACGTTGCAATTTATGTTCCAGTTGGAGACAATTGTTTTTTGTATTCCAGCAAATATCACGGTCTCCAACATTTAATGAATTCATGAGCATTGATTCCTAGGGGGAATAGCATGCATAGTATATTGAAAAATGGAGAAGCTCAACCTAATGTCAAAATGTTTTACTTTATCCCACTCAAGCCTTAAATACACTGATGTCTGGAGGCCCCTGTCGATACAGCCTGTAGAGGTATAGGGGCCTGTTTAAAGCTACAGATTTAGACTGCATCAAATGACAGAGGACTTAGGATCTTGATATTTTTATGCAATCTATTAGTTTAGGGAAAATCCATGCTTAGTTGCAGGTCCTACTATGGACATTTCCCAGGTCCCCAAAGCTGGTACTGCAGCCCCTACCAGTAACACAACAGACAAACTTGACCCTACTTATCAGTTGTGTTTTCATTTCATAACTTTCCCCTTGAAAAGCAACATTTAAATATTTAGAAATTTCCTACAAAAAAGTCCAGACTTTTTTACTTTCTCCAAAAAGTCTAAAGCTTTAAGAGCACTGAACTGACATTCAACATGATAGCAGTTAGAGCACTCAGCTCCCTTTGAACCACATTTCAGGGACATACTTAACAATTTTCCACAGTTCTCATCACTTATGAATGGAGCATGAGTTATACATTTTTTCAAAACACATATATGTACTTGTCTCTCTGATGAGAAAGAAAGAAATATATCTCTATATCCACAAATAGAATGGGAGATAAGTATCTTCATGCAGAGGAGAGGATATTGTTTTTAAAAGGAAGTATAATACTTCGCTTAATTTTAAAAGAAAGAAAGTAGAAAGACCTCTTATGGATTTTTCTCTACCTGGTCTGCTTTACTCAATTTTGTAAATGGCCTTCTCCCTAGGGACATGTGAACTTGAGACCCTAATGACCCATAGCCTTGGCAGTGGATCAAGATGTAAGCCTGACAACAGACAGACCTTCAACTTTCAAGTTCCCCAACCTGATAGTCATGACTTTCAGGCCTAGAGCCTGGCCCCTCATGCCACAATGCCACCAGACTGCACACTGCACCTGCCTCTTCCTGAGGCAAATACCTGAAGTTACAGAAGTCAGGCTGAATATGAAAGCCCCTCACTTAGAGGCTCTCTCTGTCTCCCAGAGGAAAAAGCACACCTGCCTCTTCTGAGCCTTTTGGTATAAAAGAACAAGAAATTTACATACAGGTCTTGACTCAGGAGAGTGAATGGTGGGTCTGACATGGAGCTTTTAAATCTCCTCTAACCTCCTGGGTGTTGGAAGCATTTCTCTCCAATGAGGGGACTTTGATCACTCCTGATACTTCTGGATGGGCACTGGTCAATGGGTAGAGGGTGAGATACACAGTGAGATCAGCAGGTGAGAAGGCCAGGCACATGACAGAGGCCCAAGAGCGATGCACAAGTTGAGAACCAATAGGATGTGATGGGCACCAATCAAAGGATAAAAATTCTGCATCACCAAGAGGAAAGGAAGCTAGACATTCCACACAGCACTCCACTTGAAGGAGATACATGGGGTGCTTCAATCCATTCTCTTGCAGATGACCAACAAAGTGTCTATTTACAATCCACCCTTGTGATTAGAGAATTAAAACTTTCTCAGCTCCACATCGCTGGAGAGGGGGAGGGGTTCAAGTGTGAGAAGCTGAGTTGGTCACCAAGACCTGTCGCTGTGAACTGATGACACACTATATGACAAAGCTCCTTAAAAGTCCAGAACAACAAGATGGAAGTGCATCTGAGTTGCTCTGGAGGAGGCACAGCAGCTCACAGCCCTCCCCAGGCCTTTCCTTCCCCTTCCTTTTCCTCCAGCTGTTCCTCTGTACTGTTGAGACCTGTTCTATGATAAATAGGTAAATGTGAGAAAAAAAATTTTCCCTTGAATTCTGTGAACCATTCTAGCTAATGAATCAAATTCAAGGAGGGGATCTTGACAACCCTGGTTAGGACTGAGAGGTGAGAAATACAAATCACCAGGTGGGACTTGTAGCTGGGATCCAAAGTGAGTGCAGATTGAGTTCTTAACCAGAGGGCACCAACACTGAGTAAACTGGGTGAAACTGTAGGACACCTAGTTGGGGGTTTGCAGAATGGCTTGAAGCACCCCACAATATCTCTTGTCAGAAGTGGCATGTTGTTTGGAATGTCTGGCTTCCTTTCCACTTGGTGATGCAGCACTTTTATCCTCTGATTGGTGCCCATCACATTCCGTTGGTTCCGAGGCCCCGTGTTCCCAACTTGTGCATCACTCGTGGGCCTCTGTCACGTGCCTGGCCTTCTCGCCTGCTGATCTCACTGTGTATCTCTCCCTCCACCCGTTCTACTGATCATTGCCTGGAGAAATAACATAGGACAGGAACCCAGTGTAGAAAAGAAGGGTTCTGTGAAGTGCCCTAGAGCACAGAGGAAGGAACACAATCAATGCAGATAGGCCAAGTAAGCAGAACAGGGTCTCTCACAGGGGCTGCAGAGCACAGGCTTCCAGCTCTCTCTGTGATGCTCCTCACACTACCTGGTGCTCCTTTGTGCTCATGCAAGAAAAACTGATCAGTTCTTGGCAGCCAGGAAGTAGAGAACAGGAAAAGAGCCCCAGAAAGAAAGGGCCAGGATCAGACAGAGTTCCCAAGGTCACTCCTGCAGGACCACCCAGGCACACCCACATGTGCGTTTGACTGCACTTTGTCATGTCATTGTCAGGCCACCCAGACACCGTGGCAGACACCAGCAAAGCTGTCCTGTGTTCTGTGTACGGCAGAGTGTTTGCAGGGTATTTTGAAGATGGATCCTATACCTAGGTCCTCTGTGTGAAATGAGGTCATATTTGAGTAAAAATTGGGAGAACACTCTCATAATCTTTAGTCACCTCTATATTACTTAAAATGCCTAAAACACTGTGCTGTATAAATAATTGTTAGACTATATTAAGGAATACTGATAATTTTAAAAATATGTACATGTTGAATAAAAACACAATTTTAAAAAACATTTTCAATCTATAATGGGCTGAACTATGGATAGGGAACCTATGAATGCAGATAGTTGATGTACATGTGCATATTCAGCATATATGTGCCATTAACATGTGTCCATATACATCAGTGTACATGTACAAACACATATCAATACCTATGGATATGTATGTCAGTACATGTATCCATACATATAAGTATGTATGTTCATACATGTACCAGTATATGTGTCCACACATATCAATGTGCATGTGTACATAAATACACACATGTACATACAGAAATTTACTCAATAGCTGACTCGGTAAACATGTGTTTTTTGCCCTTCTTCCTCTTCCTTCTCCCTGATCAAAATGGACAAAGGTCCCTGGGGAGGCAGAACCCATGCTCCAGCTGTCAGGAAAACCACAGGAAACCAGCACAGGGCCAGATGACTGAGGCAGCTAAGTGTCTACCTCACTCCAGGGACCTGGAGAGTCAGCTCGACTCCCACTCTGCATTTCTTGCCAGGTGAAAAAGTAGTGTTTATTTTGTTAAAGTACTGCTGTTGATTCTCTGCTACTAGCAGCCCAACTTGGTCCTAAAGGGTACATATGTCATGTGAGTTCTTTGCCAAATGTCTTCAGAAACATAGCCTCTTACTGTTTTATGGACTCAATCATGTTCCCTCAAAATGTCTTACTCAGAATGTGACTACATTTGGAGATAGAGTCTCAAAAGAGGTGATGATATTAAAATGAAATAATGAGGGCAGATCCTAACCCCAAATAACTGGTGTCCTGAGAAAGAGGAAGAACTGGGCTCAAGACACACGCATAGAAGTAAGATGACACAAAGACACAGAGAGAAGATGGCCGCCAATAAGCCAGGAGAGGCACCCAGGATAGACCTTCTCTTCCCATCCTTTGAAGAGACCAACACAGCTGACATTTTGGCCTCTGGCGCCCTCTCTACAAAACCAGAAGAAAGCTTTGGTTGTCAAGCCAGCCAGGCTGTGGTCCCTTCTGACGGCAGCTCTAGAAAGAATATCAGCACAGAAACTTGCATTTCCTCCCTGTGGTGTCTTAACCTCCCTGAGTGTGGGGCTCAGAAGTTGTGTGGCCCAGGTATGCACTACCTGAAGATGGGTAGGGCTCCGTGTCACAAAATTGAGTGCAGGGGTGAGGGGAGAAGTGGATACTCCACTGACAGGCTCAGGAGGGAGAAGAATATTTGAGGGCAGGAGCTAAACTGAGGTGACACTGAGATATTCCTGGGGAGCAGAGTAAGCAGATTCCAAGGTGGGAAAGTCAGGGGGGTGCTGGTGGCAAAGACAATACAGAATAATATCAGTGCCCTCAATCAATATTTGTATGATATTTTACAGCTTACACAGAAGTTCTAATCCCAGTATCTGATAACTGTATTATCCGATTTAATCCTTACCTGCTATGCTTGTAAGGTGAAGTAGCCAGGGAGCTTCCCAGGTCACATTATTCTTGTCAGATAGTTAATATTTTCTCGTCTCCATTCTATGGGGGGCACGTTGTCAAAATATCCATGGTTTTTTGAGCAACCACAAAACCCAGAAGCGAGAAGCAACCCAGGTCATGCCATCGCAGCAGGAAGCTGGAACCCTGGGGTGCCCCTGCTCTTTGCCTGCATCTTTTATGGGCTGATGGGGAGCAGGTAACAGCAAGGAGTCACAGGCAGTGGTCCCAGAGAGCATCCTGAGCTACAGAGAACAGGAAACACAGGAAGGGGCACCTTTCCTCCAGTTGTGTATTTAAGACCCAAGGGGATTCCGGTGAGCAAATGTACTGATGGGGATTTTGGGACATATTGCACATTCCATTTCCTTAAAGACATAGCCTCTTCCCTGACCAGCTCACCTGTGGTAAATTGGGGGAAGGTAGAACTTGCACCTTGGGACAAGTATGCTTCTTTCACAGCAATGTGCAGCAATAAAACATAACAGGGAATGGTGGTTGGGCATGAGGCAACCTGGTCAGTGTGCCATGACCGTGACATTTTGGCACTGCTAAGAGGATACATCTGTGTGACTTTCTATCTGTACGTTCATCTCTAGAGCTGTCTTTATCTCTTTCTCTAAGCATGTAAGTCTGTTTATATATGACCACAGTATAAAGGAATGAAATAAATTCTCAGGGGAGCAACTCAGTTAAGGAGATTCAGAGGAGAATATAGGAGTAAAAATTAAAGGCAAAATAAAGGTAAAGACCATCCAATGCAGATCATAAGATCTGCTACTATTTGCCATCAACACTTCCAAAATGTGACTGTGGGCTTCCCAATAGCTAAACGCAAGAGAGGATAAATATACAGTTACAATGAGCAAGCTGTCTAAAATAGGAGAGAACACTTTTAAAAAGAATGTCAGTTGTAAGAATAAAAGCAGAGCTCAGCTGTTTCAGATGACAAGGCCCAGGAGGAATGTCTCTCTTGGGTCTTCCCAAGGAAGAGACCTGCTGCAAAGGGGACATTCTTGGCAATATCCTCACAGTGACATTTGTGGGACTATTCATTGGAGCCTTTCTGTGGCTCAGGGCCAAAATATAGAGAAGGAAAAGTGGTCCAGAATAGAAGCATTTTGATGGTGTTCTGAAAAAGGGTAACATTTACACTTCCTAGAGCACAGTGCCTTAAATTTGAGGTGCTACGAGCCATTCGAGAATCTCCTGAGAAGGATTTCACCTTTACAGAAAAACACAAGCCTGAGTGAACCACAGTACATCATGTGTAATTTCAGAGGGAGTTACAGGTGACTCAGGATCCAGAAAATCATTTATGGGTCATGAGCTAAAAGACATTGAGAATGAGGACAGAAGACTCTGTGGCTAGGAAGGTGTCACCAAGAAGGCCATCTGAAATGCTGCAGGCCTCATAGTCTTAATCCTGTATTTCTTGCTGCTGCCTACTACATTCCTTAGTTTTCCACTGGGAATTGGCTTAATTAATTGGAATTAACCTCTGGAGAAAACAACAATGATGACAAAGATATACCTGGGATTTTCATGGATTACACACAGTTTTCCCTATTCAACCCATTAAGTATAATGAAAGGTGTTGAACAATATACATACCACAAACACTAAGAACATGAAAGATGAAGCAAACCCACCACTACCTGTTTCACTAAAGTAGAGTAGGAGACCTAGACCCTTATCCTTGCTTGGGCATGATAACTGCTCCAACTTTGGTGCTGGGATGACAGCAGAGGCCAGTGGAGATCCACCCAAGATTTCATCTGAGCATTTCCTACCAAGAAATAAGACACAGTCCACCTCTCTCATTGCATGAGGGAGTCAGGCCAACTCTTTCCAAACAGACTGATCAGAAGAGGCTCAGCAAAAGGGCAAATTCCTACCTCCATTTGGCTATACTCCACAGCATCTTTGTAGAGTGGCAACAGAGACCAAGTGAAGAACCTGGAGTTCTCCTTCTATCTGGCAGTAACAAGATGGCAAACTCCTTTTCCTCCTCAGTGGTATTAGAGAAAGTCATCTAAGGTCAGGAGTTTAAATAAAAACATAATCTCACAACACGATGCCAGAAGTATTCAGGTTTAACTAGAAAATTATTTGTTGTAACCAAGTACTAGAAAGATCTCAAACTAGATGAAAGTATCATTTATAGATGCCAATACCAAGTGTGACAGAAATACGAGAATTATGCAACAAAGATGCTAAAGCAACCATCATAAAAAGTTTCAATAAGGAACTACAAGCACATTTGAAGCAACCAAAAAGTAGAAAGCCTCAGGAAAGAAACAGAAAGTTCAAAGAAAAAATAAAATTGTAGAACAGAAAAATATCATAATTAAAATAAACTGAATAGACTCAAAGAAGAAAAAAAGGATCAAGGAATAATTCTTGAGTTAAAAGACAATACAAATTACTCAAACTGAAGAACCAAGAAAAACATGCTAAAAAAAAAAAGGAAAACCAAAAGATGAATTCAGAGACTTATAAGACTATAAAAATTATCTGTATTTATGTTATTGGAATGCCAGAAAAAAAAGAAGGCAGGGTTGAAAAGCTACTTAAAATATAGTGTTGAAAAAAGACCTTATGTTGAAGAAACAATATAAGCCTGTGAAATGAACAACTTGAATAAATTCTAAAACAGATAATTCCTCAAAAATGACACTATGATACATCATAGTCAAACTTCTGAAAACTAAATGCAAACCTTCAAAGTAGTAGAACAGAAACAATACTTAGCTACATAGGAGGAACTATTTACATGGTATCAAAGTGCTCCTGAAGAAAAAACCAAAGGAAATGACTTATTTTTTAAGGACTAAAGGCAAACAGCTCTCAGTCTAGAATTTCATATGCAACAGAAAAAGCCTCTATCATTAAAGACAAAAATAAGATATGTTCGAACAAAGAAAAACTTAACAGAATTTACCAACTTGTTTCTTTTAAACTAATAGCTAAAGATGTGACTCTTAAGTTCTTTTGCGTATATACCTAGCAGGGAAATAGCAGGATCAAATCGGACCTCTAATCCTAGTTTTCTGAGGAATCTCCACACTGATCTCCACAGTGATTGCACCAGGCTACATCCCCACCAGCAGTGAACAAAGGCACCTTTCTGCCCTCAGCTCTGCCAGCATTGTTTTCTGTATTCACCCATGTTTACAGTAGCTCAGTTTGTGATAGCTGAATCTTGGAAATAGGCCAAATGCCCACCAGTTGGAGACTGGATAAAGAAGATGTATTTTTTCTATAAAATGGAGTATTATTCTGCCATAAAGAATGATAAATTTGAGTAATTTATATTCAATTGGATGTTCCTTGAGGACATACTCATAAGTGAAATAAATAGAATGTAAAGGAGTATAAATACTGTATCATTTCTCTGGTATAAGAAAGTGAAGGTGTAAATGAGTTCTAACGTATGATAGGTTTGTGAAATAGGAAGAAAATGTTCAAAAGAAAAATGGGGTATAGACTAGTAAAGAAGGGAAAGAAAAAATTTGATGGTAAAAAAGGAAACAAATCTTATGTAAATGGGGGCAGTTGTAGGGAGGGCAGTGAAATGGGAAGAAAATAAGAATCAAGATGTGGGGCTGGGGAGTTAGCTCAGTGGTTCTGGTGCCTGTCTTGCAAGTGCAAGGGCCTGGGTTCAATTCCTCCGTAACCACATAACAATACTGGGTGTGGAGACCCACGCCCAGCAGCAACCAGTACCACATACCACAGTGCCGGGCGTGGTGGCTCCCGCCTGTAATCCCAGCACTCGGGAGGCAGAGGCAGGAGGATTGTGATGTGAGTTGGAGGCTGAGCTCAGGGCCAGCCTGAACCACAAAGCGAGACCCTGTCTCAAAAAACCTAAAAAAAAAAAAAAAAGAATCAAGATGTGTCATGTACTGATGCAAACCCTCAATATTGAATGTGATCATAATTGTATATAAAATATACTGGTAAAATCAATTTTTTAAAAAAATGGCTAAATAAATCTCTAAAAAGAAAAGATTGTCAAAAGAAGGAAGCTTTTAGGAAGGAAGAAAGAACACTGCAAGAAAAATACAAATGAATATAATAAAATTATCTTGTCTTTCTTCCTGAGTTTTCCAAATAATGTTATGATCAGATAAAAAATTATAACAACCTGAAGTAGTTCCAAATATATGTAGATTCAATACTTAGGTATGCTATAAACATATAAATAGTTGGTAAGTTTTCTTCATGTGAACTAGGAAAATGATGCCAAAAGACTGATAAGTCTACTTAACAGGATAGTTAGAGAATTCCTAGGAAGTCTATACATTCAAAAGCACTATACATAAGCCCCAAATCAAGTTTATGAAATGTTCAGTTAGCCACAGGATATAGAAGAAAAGAAGAAATGAAAATGAAGAAAACAAATAATAAAAGTTCATTGATTAAGCCCTAGCATATAAAAATTGCATTAAGTGTAGATAATCTAAGTACACTGAATAAGAGAGACCGTTCATAAAATATAAAAAAGTATGACCCAAGTATGTGCTAACTATGAAAACTTGAAGTTGAACTACAAAAGTAAGTAGAAATGGTGAGAGAAGATATATCACACAACTTGACTTGAAGCAAAGAATGTTAGTCATTAGTATACATCTAAAATATAATTCAGAGCAAAAAAATTTAGCAAACAGTGACATTAAATAACAATTAAAGGTCAAATCCTACATGTGTACATATTGACAATAGGGTTGCAAAGACATGAAACAAAAACTTATGGAGAGAAGGTAGAAATAGACAAACCCACAGTCATAGTGTAGGGCTTCAATACTTCTTTCTCAACAACTGTTTAAAGAAAACTAAACAAAAATTAGCATGGGTATAAAATAACTCAACAATATTATTAACTTATAGAGTTCAATCTACATTTATGCAGCATTCAACCCAATAATAGTATAATACATATTCTTCCCAAGTTCTAGGGAACATACACTAATATTGACCATGTTGCAGGCCATAAAATAAACTTCAACAAATTTAAAAGAATTGAGATCATAAACATTCTCTTCTGTTGCCACAATGGAATCGAACTAGAAATCAATAGCAAAAAAGAGAAGCAGAAATTCTCCAAATACTTCAAAACCAAGCACTACACTCAGAAATGCCTATGGAAGAAGGGAGAACTGTCATGGGAAATAAAAAATACTAGGTAAAAATCAAAGTATAACATATCAAATTTTGTGGTACACAGCCCTAGCAGAGCTGCCAAGGAAATTTATAGGACTAAATACATGTATTGGGAAAAAGACTCAAATCAATAATACAAGCTTCCATCTCAACAATTTTAAAAAAGAAGAGAAAAATAAAAGTAAAGCAAGCCAACAATAAAAGTAACAACAATAGAAATCAATAAAATTTTTAAAATAAGAAAAATTAATGAAACAAAAACCAAGTCTCAAAGGATGAAGAAAATTAACAAACTTCTAGATTAACAAAGCCCAGAGAAAGACACAGTGTCAATATCAGAAATTAAACATGAACTGTCACTGTAGGTGCGCAAGACACAACACTTAGAGGATGATGCTATGCCAAGATTTACACAGGAATTGGAGCACGCAGGTGAAACAGGAGGATACCTCAAAAAAACAAATGATTTTCTCACCCCCTAGGAAACAGGAAACATGAGTAGCTTATAATGATTAAATTATATCCAGAATGTACAAACTCCTAAAAGAAGTCTCCTAACCCTGGAAATTTTTGCCAAATATTTAAGAATTAGCATTGATTCTACATCAAAAAAAAAAAAAAAAGTAAGGTGTGAGGGGCGTCTTCCAAACTCATTTTATGAAATTATTATTATACTGATATTAAAACCAAAAAAAAGATAATAGAAAGTGAGAAGGAAAGATGAAGGAGGAAAGAAGGAAAGGGAAGAAAAGTAAAGAAGTAGGAAGAGAGAATGAGGAAGAAAAGCTAGAAAATGTTATCCTTAATACATATGGATCTACAAATCCCTAGCAAAATATTAACATGTAAAGTTCAACAATATATAAAAATGAATAATACACCAATGCCAGTTGGGATTTCTGCCAAGGATATAGGAATTTCATCACTCAAAAATAAACATAACCACCTTATTAGCCAGCTTACAAGAAGATAAAAAATCTCTTTTCCTTTTGCATATTTTCTTCCTATTTCACATTATCTATCATACATTTTGGTATTCATTTAGGCATTGAGATTTCCATACTAGAGAAAGATACAGTATTTTCATATCTGTGTCCTATTTATTTCTCTTATTAGAATGTCCTCAAGGTATATCCACTTGAGTATAAATGACTCAGGATGGATAGGGGAAAATAAATGAAAGAAAGAAAAAATTTGATAGTAAAAGAAAATGAAACAAAACTTATGTATATATGGGGTCAGAATTGTAGGGAGAGCAGTAGAATGGAAAAAAATGAGAAACAATAAGTGTCATGTAAAGGTATATGTTCTCAATGTTAAATATGATCATATTGTATGTATAAAATGTACCAATAGAATCAATTTTTTAAAATAAAATATACAGGCTCTTTAGCCAAATCAACTAGGTTTGATTTCCACATTAACAATATAATTTTTT
>PVIR01010306.1:0-12500 GCA_004026965.1 Petromus typicus
TCATATAGTGTTTTATAAGGAGCCTGGGCCTTCCCTCTTGAGCTGCATGTTCTTAAGTGAAATAAATTGGACACATATGTATAAATACCGCATTGTTTCTCTGGTGTGAGAAACTAAAAGTATAAATGAGGACCAAAATATATGATAGATATTATGGGAAGAAAATGTTCAAATGGGCAGGGCCACTGGGGAGAGGTAGGAGAAAGGAAGGAAAGAAAAGGAAAAAAAATATGAGAATAGAGGAAGAGGAGTTGAAGGGGAGATGGGGAAAAAAGAATCAAGATATATCAGGTACACATCCAAATCCTATGATGAATGTGATCATTCTGTAGACCTAAAATGTACCAATGAACTTAATTAATTAAATATGTACACATATTTTTTAAAAGAATCAGGAAAAAAGAGTTGAAGAGTTTGATCCTAGATCAGTTTTCCACTTCAACAAGGTAGGAAAGGAGAGCAAAATTTTGTCAGAGTCTCCAAGCCTGGGTCTATTGCTCTGTGCACCTGTGTGTGTGGTGTATGCATACATGCATGTGGACATGTGCACGTGTGCATGTTTGTGTGTATCTTTCTGGCTGCCTCATTAATGATGACTGGAAAAACTCCTAATCTAAATTAAAACAATGACAACAGAGACAAAGGAAGCTCCAAATAACTCCTCCACGGCTCAGCCCCTGCTAGTGGGCTCTGTAGGGTGTTCATATATCCAGTGCCCTACACGCCCCCCCTTCCAGGATATCAGTGCCCAGCACCCAGACGGCTGCTCATCCACCAGTGGGCTCAGCTTAATTTCTGCCCAGAATGCACCAGACAGTTTCATTCTGAGACGTGGGTCCTCGTGCCCTCTCTATGACCTCATTCCATCGTCTTGACTCACAGGGCCAGGCCTTTGTCTGACCTGGGCAGGGAAGGTGCTGTGACCTCCCCTCCACATGAGCGCCAGGGCAGAGGCAGGTAAAGCTTGCGTCACTGCCCTGACTTGCTATCTGTGCAATGGAGGCCACTCACCTGGCCTCTGATTCTCTGGAGGGAAGAGAGAAAACAGGGCGTCCACAGACTAGTGGCTGGAAATGGGCTTCCAGGCTGCAGGGAGCGGAGCATGCTGTCATCTGTCCATCCTGGGGAGACACTGCCGGATCAGAGGGGAGCTCGGCAAGCCACTTGAAAGGGACCTTGACTCATTTCGTGGTAACTGATGTGCAGTGCAGGAAGTGCTTCGCAAAAAAGAACTAGGAACCAGCTGCCCCTTGCCCCCTGCCCTCTGCTCAAGATTCTCTGTGCCAGGAGGTGAGGCTCACCTGTGTAATGCTACTGGGTGTGCAGTAGCAGATGGACAGCAAACCTCATGTACCCTCTGCCCACAGAGAGCTGACATATGCTGCTCTTGGACAGGCTGCTTCCGCAGGCCAGGGGCTCAGGTCTTTAAACCTCTGTCTCTGTGTCTACATCCAGCCTTCTTGTGTGTCAGGCCCAGCCCTTGGCCCTTGAGAATTGTGATAGTAACTGATCGTGCCAGCTGAGTAAGAGATTTTCAACTAAAATGGATCCATGTCGTCTGAGTGTGGCTGAAGGGATTAACTGAAGGCAGGAGACCCGCCCTGGGTAAGCTTGTTACCTGAATGGAACAAAACGGAAATGAGGAAGGAAGGCTGCTTCTGCTTCTTTGGAGGAGCTCCAGTCTGCACCTTCACCTTGGACGTCATCTCTTGGCGTCCAGTGCAGACCTGTTGGCCTCTTGATACAGACTCACACCAGCCTTAGTAGTGGACTCCAAGCCTCTGACCTTCGAGCACTAGCACAAAGACAGCCCTTATGCACTCTTCCACACTGACTCTGGCCGGCCATTTAAGCCTACCTTGTAAATCCTTATGTTTATATATCTTGCATTAACTTTGTTTCTCTAGTGAACACTGACTAATATTACAACTGTGGGTTATTTAATGCTCACAAGGAGCTCTATAGGAAAGTACTAATCTCCTCACCATTAGAGGGTGGGAAAACTGAGGCTCTATCAGCAGTGCTAGAGCCCGTGGAGGATAAGTCCTGGAGCTAGAATATGAATCTTAAGAGCCTTCCCTCCTAACTGCTGGTAGCTACAACCTGGCCCATCATAGGTCTTGGTGGTTCCTAATATGAATGAAATAACAGCCAGTTTCTGCCATGCTCCCACCAGAAGCTGGGTGAACAGAAAGAAGTTTGTCCAGTGTCTTCACTCTGCCTGGGTATGGTCTGAGCATAAGCTCGAGAGAGCACCCCTCTGCCTTCCCCAGGAAACCCTGTGCCTCCTGCGCCGATGCCAAGGAATAAGATCCGGGCTTTGCACACTCTTGGACTGTCAGCTCTGCAGAGCCCGGGACAGGTCTCTCAAGAACAGTGACTGCAGTAAGAGTCCAGGATGTAGGTGGGGAGGAGAGCGTCGGGGAGGGGTTCTAGTGGACAGGAGACTGAGGCTGCACCACCCACTTCTGCCTGTCGCTATGTCTTGGCCCTGTGAGGGTTCCTGAGGAAGATAGAGTGGGACAAAGTATGAGTTGAGCTAGGAAAGCGACCGGCAACTGTGCCAGTTACCTGAGAGAGGACCTTCCTCTCTGCCGATCTCACAGGCTTCAGGGCCAAGAGCCTGAGCTCAGCAGTAGCCTTGCTGGGAAATGAGGGCTCAGTTCCTCATTAGAGTGCACTCTGATTCCTGAGGTACTGAAAAGCCCCATGTTACCCAACCTGGTCTGGGAGAGCCTGTGCCATCCCATATCCCCTCACACTCCCTTCAGTGTTAGGAGCCAGGGCCTCATCTATTTGTCCTCGGAGGCCAACCGGGGACTCTCAGGTCCCAGAGCCACATGTCGAGGAGGAAGCTATGATTCTGATGGCCCAGGAACATCTCTTCCCCATTTGTCACTGTTGAGCTCTGATGTCTTTGGGGACTAAGTTTGAAGGACAGTTTCGACTGTTATAACCAAAAAGCAAAAGGAAGCAAACAGTGACAGGTCCCCTTTTCTGGGGAGAACTTTTTCTTTGTGGGTGGGAAGCCATTTATTTCCACAAACAGGAGCTACTGTTACCAAATGTGCCTTAACTGGCCCAGGAAGAGGTCTCCGAAGCACCCACCACTGTGCTGAGAAACACTTGAAGTTTGTACATTTGTATTGAGGCTAAAATCAAAGGAGCAGCAGCAAATATTTCCTTTCTACCAGGGCTGGTTTATATGGGCATCTTTTGAAAGGAGACCCATATGCAATAGAGGACCAACAACCCACTTTGTGTCCCCGATGCTCTGTGATTAAAATCACTACCTGGACAATAGCCACTGCCCAAGAGCCATATGGACACAGTACTTCACTTTCTGGGCCTTTAGTGGCTCCTGTTCTGATCCAGGCATTTCCTGTAGGTCTTGGTCCTTGTAACCAAAGAGCCAGTCAAGGCCCCCAACTCACAGCTTTCTGTTTTTTACTCTTCACCCAGGCAGGCCTGGTCACCACCAGCATGAGCTCCAACCATGTGGCTCTATGCTATGTTTGGGGACCAGTTCAGAGCAGTTGTCATAGGTTCCATGGGAGGAGGTCAGGTGACTGAATCCACTTGGGGCTAAGGAAGGAAGGAAGACAAGTTGCTGGTCCCAATGGACCCTGGCCATTTTCTTCGTGAGGGTGCTGGGGAAGTGTTCCAAGTTGGGAGATTTGGAGGCCATTTCCCAGCAAGGCAGAAGTTTGAGTCGATGTGACTCCCTGTGGCCTGTTGGGACTACTTGGTTCCTCTCTAGCTTCCTGCTTTTTCTCCTGCAAATTGACTCATTTCCCATGGTGGCTGCAGCCCTGAGTGTGGCTCACAGCAACACAAGTGTGGTGTCTTACAGCTCCAGTCCAGGTGCCTGGAATGAGTGTGACCGGGGAAAAATCAAAGTGTCTGTGACTGCAGGGGAGAACCAACTTCTTTGTGTGTTTTGGCTCTGCGAGGCAGCCTGCACAGCCTGGCTGCAACTGCTTCCTCTATTGTAAAGAACGTCATTCCAGTATCTGCCCCCATGTCACATGGCCTTCCCTTCTTTGACCTTCTTACCTCCTTTTCTAAGGACTCAGTGATAAGAAGACCCCATTTAGGACGTGGCCAGATACTGCTGGCTGCTTTTCTTAGTTCAAGATATTTGACTTAGTCACATCCATGAAGCCCCTTTTGCTATGTAGGTAACATCCTTGATTCCCAGGGATTTGTAGATGTTCTGGGGGACCGTTGTTTAGCTTTGCACAGAAAGTCATGGCGAAGACTCCTAGCCACCCTCCTGCAGCCCTGGGTGAGCTCTGGAGAAGCCTAGTAACAAAGGGGAGGTCAGGCCTTGCCAGGAGAGCCAAGTGTCTTCAGGGTCCCTGATGTCAATCGCCATCCCTGCAGCATCTGGTTTCCTCTGGGGTGCTGCCCCTCTATCACACAGTGCCTTGGGCAGCAGTAGACCCAAATGCCAGCCAACATGGAGTATAGGGGCCAGTTCACACTCTCCTCTCAGGGCAACCAAGGTAGACATGCCACCGAGCTCCTGAGATGGAGGAGCTTCCTTGTCCAGCCCAGCAGTGACCCTGTCCCCACTGCTGTTACTTCTTGCCCATTTCTACCATCCCTATTTTCTGACTCTTGGGCTGGCCAGTGGCCAGACCTGAGGATGTAGCATCCCCAAGCATCTTAGGAACTGCTGCTCCTCACAGCACGGAGAGCCTTGGATGGAGCTGACAGGCACCATGCCAGTGCCTGCTCTCAAGGCCTCGGCTGTCTGGACTGCCTGCTCTGTGACAGTGACGGGGACTCGAGGGTTGTGGTACCACCTTATAGATGGGCTGGAGTCTCGGTAGCCTGCTCCTGTCATCAAAGCATTGGATTCTGCCGCTGCTTGGGCAGAATGAAAACAATGAAGAATAGAATCGATTTCACTGATTTCTGCACCATTTATCTGTCATGCAGGTACTGGATCTTATCTTCCCAAAGATGGCAGTGTTATTGTCAGAGTCCTATACTTGCTCAGGAAAATTCTCATTTCCACAGCACTTTGAGGGATACATAGGACACAAAAATGGACATCAGGTTCGGGGGTAGCAGCAGACCACAGCTGTGGTGAGTGCTGTTTGGGCTTTGGTTTCTGTTACATCTCAAGAGTACCCAGACAGATGTCGCATATTCGTTGAGTGAGAGACCAAGTGAGTGCTGCTGAACAGACTACCCTTTTTGGAGGTGGCCTGGTGTGGCCACTTAAAAGGACCATCAGCCTTCGGGGACTGACCTTTGCAGGGCAGCTGAAACCCAGTCTCCATTTCTTTATTTTTATTGCTATGATTTATCCACGGGGATTCAGGTGGACCAGAAACCAGAATGCAAATCTCTACCCTTGGCTTTTACTGGGGGTGAGAGGGCTCAGAGCACTGAGGGTAATGATGGTGCCATATAATGTTTAGTACTTATGTTTTGCTTTTTGCTTTTGGAGGCAAGAATGGATGCCAAGGCCAAGTCCAAGCATTTGGAGTTGTCTACCACCAACTCTGGTGTAGACAAAGATAACAACAAATAAAAGGCATTGTTTATCATCAGAGTGAGTACTAAAGTGCATTTACACATAGCACAAGTGTTTAAAAAAACTTTCTGAACACTGGGTCCCCATGGGAAGTAGCCTGGCTACTTCCATCAGATAGAGGCACCAACACAAGCCAAAGCAGAGACAGTGTCATCACAGTCCAACAAAACTGGGGCAGGTAGATGGCTGGCAATGGAAATGTTGTTCGTTTGGGGATCAGGCAGCCCCAGGAACGGCTGAGCAGGCAGGTCAGGTCACCATAGCAGGTGTTTTCCAGCGGGGTCGGGGGGGGGAGACACTGCCTTGGGCAGAATCGAGGCCTCAACCTGCAGCTCTGGACCCACTGGCAGAGAGCCAGCCATCCCTGGCCCAAGGAACCCTGAGATGTGCAGTGTTCAGTGCTGAAACAAGAGCAGCCCTGAGAAAAATGGAATCACCACCTGCTGCTGGAGCTTCTGGTTCTGAAATGATTCCACCCCCTTTCATCCTGAATGTGAGGATGCCACCACAGGCCCTGGTTACTCGTGAAGGAGGAGGAGAGGATGCAGAGGGGAGGATTACCTGCTCTCATGGCACAGAGGAAAGTCTGGGACTGCAACATGGATAGTGGGCACTTGAAACCTTTGGGACAACATGAGAATATTATCTTTACTTTAACAGTAGATGTTAGTATGTGACAAAATGCAGATGTATTGTTTCTCAGAGCTGGTATTAAGTCAGTGGAGAATTCTCTTTCTCTGGAGGCAAAATTACACTGAAAACTGAAATTATTTGCATTACAAAGGGAGAAGAGCAGTTTTCTCAAGCTCAGATATCTGAGTGATGACTGCTGCAGCATTTTTTAAATTACCAGAGACACACCATGCTGCCACGGAGTCCCAAACATTTAGAAGCAGGGACTGGGGGTCTCAGGCCTCTCCTAATTTCCCTTCACAAGCTGCTTCTCTCAGGCCCATGATTAATATTCAGATCCCTTAGAGGTACACGAATAGCTCAGCAGCACATATGAAGAGCAAAGAAAACAACTCTTATTCAGCATATAATACATGTGCTCATCCTACATTCAAGGCCCCTTTTCATTAGTGTCTCCATTTCTATTGTTTTAATGCTTAGAGCCAGAGAGGTTTAAGTTTCTGATGCCACCCAAGATTCACCTCTTCTTCTTCTTTCCCTAAAGCAGCTCAGGTGCCAAGAGAAGTGGGCCTAAGTACTACGTGACACTGGGTGGGATCAGCCTCTGATCTTGCTGTGTCCCTGTTTAGGTATCTATGGCTGAGTAACTCCTAGCCTCACCAAACCGCAGGGACCACACCAAGGTCTGAGGTGACTTCTGTGTATCCCCAGATTGGTTACAAGCAATTCATTGCATGGTCACATGAAAAGTTGTTTAGACAGTCACCTGTTGATAGCAGTTGGGCTATTTCCAATTTTGAAACATCACAAATAAAGTTGTTAAGAACATGCTTGAGTCATATTGTGATTGTCCTTTTATTTCTTTGGGGAAATACTGCTAGATTATACCATAAATTTATAAATGACAGCCAGTTTTTGGGAGTGTGTGCTGCTGCCAACCAGGAATGAGCTGTCAATTTGTCCGCACCAACGTTCTGTGTAATCAGCATATCATTCTGGCCTTTCTAGTGTGTGGAAAATACTATGCCATTGTGATTTGAACCTCACTTCCCTAATTAATCACTGTTGTATACTTTTGCATGCATTTATTAGCCGTTTGTAGAGTATCTGTTCTATCTGTATCTGATACTCTACAGAGTATCTGTAGAGTACCTGTGCCTATCTCTATATTGGACTGTTGATCTTTTAAAGATTCACACACAATTTTATCTAGTCTGAATAGAAGTTCTCTACCAGTTAAATATGATGTGAAATTTTCACACAGTCTAGAGCTTGTCTCATTTTATGAGAAGAATTTGATGAAAAATCAATTTATTATTTTAGAAATGTTCACGATTAAGGTTTTTTATGCCCTAAGATATCCGTGTCAAACTGCAAAGATCTTCTATGTTTTCTTCCACTGGGTTTATAGCTTTTGAGTTTTGCTCTTAAGTCTATGTCAATAAGCCTAAATTTGTATTATTCAATTTTTATTTGATGATTTTATGTCTTGCTGTTGTTAGTTTCTAGTACTTATGTGATCAGAGAACTTTGATATATCTGACAACACGGAAAAGATAGGAGTTGTCTTTTGAATAGATTAGAGATGAACAGGTAGAGGAATTTTATATTTGATCTCAAATCTATCATTTCTGGGATCTTCTTCTTAGGTTGAAAGCTCAAACTGCCATCTGGCAATCCTTTCTCTTCCACCTGAATAACATCCTTTCGTATTTTGTGGTGATAAATTCACTCAGCTTAGTTTAGTTGAAAGTATCTCCATTACCATCATTTTAAACCAATATGGTTTACTGAATGTAGCATTTCAGCACTTATCATTCCATCATTCCTGGCTTCCTTGCTGCCTCATGATTTGTCCTATGAATGAGATGTGTCATTTTTTTTTCCTCAGGCTTACAACCTTTCTTCTTTCTTTTTATTTTCAAAAATTTGACTATGGGGCTGGTAAGTTAGCTCAGTGGTTCTGGCTCCTGTCTTGCAAGCACAAGGACCCGGGTTCGATCCTCGGTAACCACATACCATACTGGGTGTGGAGACTCACGCCCAGCAGCAACCAGTACCACATACCACAGTGCCGGGCGTGATGACTCACGCCTATAATTCCAGCGCTCAGGAGGCAGAGGCAGGAGGATTGCTATGATGTGAGTTTGAGGCTGAACTCAGGGCCAGCCTGAACTACAAAGCGAGATCCTGTTTCAAAAAATCCTAAAAAAAAAATTGACTATGATGTGCCCCTGCAACTTCATGTGTGTGTGTGTGTGTGTGGGTGTGGGTGTGTTCACCTTCCTTGGAAATTATCAAGATCCTTGGAATTATAAATTAATGCTCCCTATCAAATGTAAGATATTTTAAACTATATTCTTTCATTTTTTGTCCATTCTCTTTTGCTTTTCTAAAATCCCAGTTATATATATATATATATATATATATATATATATATATATATATATAGAGAGAGAGAGAGAGAGAGAGAGAGAGAGTTTGATTTTGTGCCAAATATCACTAAAGTTTTATCATTTAAAAAAATTTTACCTGTCAGTATTATTAAGGTTGGATAATAAATACTGACCTTTATTCTGGCTCACTTTGTTAGAGGTATCCGTTAAGTTTTTCATTTCTTTTCAGGTCTAGACCTTCCATTTGCCTCTTTTAAAATTTTATTTCTATTGGGCTGGGGATTTAGCCCCGCACCTGCCTTGCAAGTGCAAGGGCCTGAGTTGAATCCCCAGTAGCCACATACAACAATGTCAGGTGTGGAGACTCAGCCCACCAGCAAATCAGAATGACATACCACAGTGCTGGGCATGGTGGCTCATGCCTATAATCCCAGCTCTCAGGAGGCAGAGGCAGGAGGATTGCTGTAAGTTCAAGACTGAGCTGAGGGCCAGCCTGAACTATAAAAGCAAGACCCTATCTAAAAAAAAAATTATTTCTACTGATTACCAAAATTTTCATCAGTTCACTCTTTGTGGCAATGTTTTCCTTTATGTTCTTCAATATAACTGTACTTACAAACGTCACTCAAAAGTTCTTATCTACTAATTCGAACATATGGTATACCCTAGCCTTGTGTCTATTGAATAATGTTTTGCCTTGATTGCGAGTCACATTTTTTCACTTCCTTGCATGTCTGTAGCTTTTAGTTGGGTACTCCTGTTCATGAATGCTATGATTAGATCTGGGGCGTCTCCCTGCACTTCATGTATTTAGATAGTGATTGAATCACAGGGACATGATGGCTAACTTGCTGCTAGAAAGGTGGGGTCTAGTTGGAAGAGTTGGGTCACAGTGAGTGTGACCCATTAGGATGTATCTCCCTCCCCAGATCTTTATTTCTCTCTGCTTCTTGGCCGATATTACGCAGCAGCTTTCTTCTGCCTGTGACTTCCGCCATGCCACTTCTGCCGTACAGCAAACTGACCAGGGAGAGAGCCAGAATAAAGCCCTCTCCTTTTGATTTGTGAGTGTTTGGTATTTCATCCCCACATGACTTAGATGATGGATGATTGCTTAAGAGATTGTAGATTATATTTTGCTTTGACAACAGCAGTTAATTATAGGATATCAGCTTGAAGTCTTAGAAGCTTGGTCTTCTATTTGCTAGGACAGTTTTCTTTAACATTTTTCCTCACCTGCAGGAAAATCTTTAGTCCTGGGGATATAGTCTTTGCTCCCCTGTGTCACTTCCTTGGATTTCAGGGTTATGTCCAGCGTGTCCACAGAACTGTCTGAATTCTGTCTCTCAATCATAGATAAAAGTTGAAATCTCTACACAGCTCCTAAAGGTTTCTGACTCTTTCAAAGATCCCGCTCCATTTTCAGCCACGCTGGTAGCTTGTGCTCTGACACCTTCAGCAGGAAGCCAGCAGCTGCCTGCGCTGAGCGGGAGAGCGGCCGGAGGACCAGAGCACAGTCATGGCTCCTCCTCACTGCAGTTCCTTCTTTCAAAGGTCAGATTCCACTTTCTGTCTGCTTCTAGTTGCTCCCCAAACTCTCAGTTACTTTTATTTTTGCTTTTTGTTCGGAGTTTACAAATCTTATACCAGGCATTTTTGACCAGTAGGAGCCACTTTGCTAACAGAAGAACTAGAAATTCTATCTGCATTTTATGACTTTTTTAGATATATTACCAAACTGACCTGCATCCATATCATATTACGTATTCATATTACACTCCTACTCAGAGCTCTTTATAGCTTTCCCCTTTGGCAGCCAGAATTTCTCAGGTTGAGTATCACAAGATGCCAGAAACATGGAGAACAACACAGACGGAGTGCTTCCTAGCTTGAGGGCCCTGGATCCCGAGGATCATGAAAGCAGTACGGTCTCAAGGACCATTTCTGTACATTATCAGCCCTGTAGCCAAATAAAGACATACGACTCCCAGTAACTCAAACCTTAAATGCCATTGCTTTTGACTGAATTTCATCATTTTTTTTTCTCGCAGATATTGACTTTTTCTTGCTCATCAGAAGCATTGCTTAATAATGAGCTCATTTTTCATCAAGTCAGACAGGCACAATGCACTGTTACTGCTCACTGTAGTGTGGATGTCAGGAAAGAAGAAAGTTGGCCAGAGGAATTCTAGGTGGTCCTGGGCATTTCAGGCAATGATGGGTGTTTTGGACAAAGTTGAGCTTTATCTTTGGTCCTGACTTTGCCACAAGAACTGATATAGCTGTAGCTTTCTTATTTACTGAGGCACGGAAATAGGAAATAGCCACCTGGGATTACATGGACCAGGTCCCACAGAGCTCAAAAACCTTGAGCAAGTCTGGTTCTGAACACTGTTGCACCCTTAACCACGATGGAGCATTGTCTCAAGGAGAAGTATGAATGGGTAAACTGAGGAAAGAGCCCTTCTGGGAGGCACCTGAGGAGGAGGCTAACAGTTGGATGATCAGTCAGTCCTCTGAAATGCCTGTAACCCCTTTTCGCTAACTTCTCCTGCAAGAGTGAGCCACATGGAAGAGTCTGACAGAGCCCAGGTCACTGCATCCGTCCAGGTTTCCCAGCCTGTGTCTGCAGTGTGCCTGGATTCTCTTCTGCTCCTACTGGATTTCCACAGGCCAGCACCTCCCTGGCTGCCAAAATCACCTGGGAGTGGATGGAAGGGGGCAAACACACACTGCCTTCCTTCCATAACTTCTCCAATGTCTGCGCAAATGCTGCATAGTCCTTAGAATAACTGCTGCAGCAAAATTGAGGTTTATTTCACCAGTTTTTTCCTGGAAAAATCAAAATTCCATTTGGGGTAACAATTATGAAACCATGGAGCATTTCATCAAAGACTGAGTACATAAAAGGATATATTATCAATCTTACTTCCACTGAACGGACCTGATGCATTTTGATGTGCGGGCAAGAGAGGTTGCGTGTACGTATATGTGAGTGTGTGGGGTTGTATGTGTGAATCTGTGTGAGAAGGTTGAGGGTGTGTATTCCTATGTGAGGCTGAGTGTGTGAGGTTGTCTGTATGTGAACATGCAAGACCAAGAGTGTATGAGATTGTGTGTGTGCATGAGTGGCATGTGTGAACAGGGGAGGTAGAATGGGTAGGTGAGGCTGCATGTGCAAATGTTTGAGTCTGCACGTGTGTGGGGAGGATGGGCGTGTGTGTCAGCTGCAAGTCCTTTGTCTCTTCTGAGCTATTCATGCTAATCATGCTCTCAGAAGATGGAGTGGAAGGCAGGGCCTGGACAGGCTGGAACTCTCCTGTCGCCAGGAGCCCCTGCCTCAGTTCCACTTGCCCAGACCCATCCCAGAGGCCTGCAGTGGGGATGACCAGTCCTGGGGGGGTGAAGCAGCTGCAGGCCAGAAGGTGAGAGCCATCGGCTCCCAGACTAGAGGCCCCAGGCTCCAAGGGGGCCTGGGGCTGAGCCTGACCCTCCGGGGAAAGCCTTGCTGCCTGTTTGGCATCCAGCTGGGTATGCCTTGGAATGGGCCAAAGACTCCAGGGTCCCACACCCCAGGGCTGCGGGCAGAATTAAGGTCTAGAAGATCCTGGGAATGGCACAGTGAGGAGCTGATACCAGAGGTGGCAGGAAGGGCCTCCCGAGGAGAGTCAGGTTCCAGCAGGGTCAGGCTTGGGTTCCAGCCGCTTTGGCCAAGATGCCCAAGACACGGACGCAGGAGCCTTGGGAGACTGCTCTCTCACAACAGCCCTGTGAGCTCCATGGAGACCTTCTCTTCTCTGGAGACCCATTCTGCTGTGGGAAACGAGGCCGGGACAGGCACCTCCAGGGTCCCATGCAGGTGGGCAGTGCAGAATTTAAGTGTTGAAAAGCCCGGAGCTACTTCTTTCAGGTTAGACGGG
>PVIR01010306.1:17500-50587 GCA_004026965.1 Petromus typicus
GTGTGTGTGTGTGTGTGTGTGTGTGTGCGTGCTCTGCTCCTTCTTTCTCACACCACCAGGGCTCAATAATGGGCTCCCACCCTGAAGACCCAACTTAATCCTCCTCCCCTCTCAGATACCCACCCTCTAGATGCCACAGTCAGATGAAGTCTCCACCTCTTCACACCTCACAGTGGCAATTAAATTGCAACTTGTGTTGCAGAAGTGTTCAGACCACAGCACCCCATCAGGGCCCTTGTGGCTGCTGATGCTCCTAAAGGACCATGTAACTGAATGGAATTATTCTGATTGCAGTGAGGGCCTGGAGCAAGCAGGAGCAACAAATGGCAAAGGGGGAGCTCTCCTTTAGACAGGGGCTGAGGAAGGTGCTCCAATGATGTGAGGCCAGAGCAGCAGCTTTGCAGGCAGAAGGCAATGCATGTGCAAAGGCCCTGAGGTAGAATAGGTTTGCATAGCTGAGAAATAGAAGGTGCGTGTGGTCATGGGGTGGTGAGAACCGTAGGTCAGGTTTTGGGTCTCTGCAAGCCGTGTTAAGTGACACCTCTTATTTCAAGGGTCTAATGACACTCTTTTGAGTGCTGAGTAGAGAATGGCTTGTAGAATCATATTGAAACCAAGCTGTCAAGGTTTTGGAGGGATGAAGAAGCCACTGCCATGCTTCTGTTCTCGGGAAGGGATGAGGGCGACTATTGTTTCTTCAGGTTGTTTGGATTTAGAGATGTTTTCTTAAGCTACAAGATCTCATACAAAATTTGGCCCCAGCCCAAGTTCTGAGGACAACTGAGAAGTGATAGTTAAGCCTGGCTCCCCGCCGAGAACGCACTCTCTGGAGAGGGTGGAGCGCTGGAGCACTCACACTGAAGTTCCAAGTTCTGCATCTCCGCTGTGAGTGTACCCTCCACCTGTGCAGGGGGAGAGAGTCACAGGTAGCTTAGTGGGGAAGGCAACAGACAGCAGCTGTTACGTGGTAGGCCCTCGTGTGCAAGGAACTTCTAACTGACACAGCTGCCCTGAAAAGTTCTGGGACCGGAGACCTTGAGTTACCCAGCATCGCACAGCTACTAAGAGGCGAGCTGGGGTTTGAACTCAAGTCTGTCCAACTGCAAGGCCTTTGCACCTGTCACTCCCCATCTTGCCACCACACATATCCATATGCTGAGGGGGGCATAGTCACCTTCAACAAAAGCTGGCATGGTCCTCTTGCAAGACCAAGGACCTGAGCTGGGTGAGGCTGAGGCATCCTGTCCTGAGTCTTGTGCCACGAGGGCTCTTTCCCAGCCCTTCCAGCTACTGAGTCATGGGCAGGAGGCCCCGTGAGGTGCAGGCCCACTCGAGGGCCACTGACCTCCTTTGAGAGCTGCGAGGTTTCCCACATGTGCTTGAGACAGTTGTGAAGAACGGAGTCTGAAGTAATAGGAGAAATGCACAAAGCCACAGTGAGTGATTGTGATTAATAAGGAGTAAGAAAAGTGAACGATCTTATTGACCTCCATTTACTGCTTCTCTGGCATGCCCCCCTTCCTCAGGCAGGTCCAGGCTTCTAGACTATACCATTTTTCTTCTGCTTGAAGAAATTTAAGATTTTCCACAGGGCAAGTATACAGGCAATAAACTCCCTTTGTATGCATGCTCTGGAACAAAAAACTATATTATTTAGATAGTCATCTATTCCAAATACATACATAAGGTACACATAATCTCGGCTTTTAAAAGGCCCCTAAAGCCTTTTTTTGCTTTTGTAGAAATTGATGAAGTAATCCTGAAATTTACAAGAATATGCAGCAGAGTGATTTTGAAAAAGTATAAAACTGGAGGTTTAACATTTCTTTTTTTTTTTTTTTTTTTAGGTTTTTTGAGACAGGGTTTCGCTCTGTGGTTCAGGCTGGCCCTGAGCTCAGCCTCCAACTCACATCACAGCAATCCTCCTGCCTCTGCCTCCCGAGTGCTGGGATTACAGGCGTGAGCCACCACACCCGGCACTGTGGTATGTGGTACTGGTTGCTGCTGGGCGTGAGTCTCCACGCCCAGTATGGTATGTGGTTACCGGGGAATCGAACCCGGGCCCTTGCGCCTGCAAGACAGGCGCCGGAACCACTGAGCTAACTCCCCGGCCCAGGTTTAACATTTCTTATTTTCAGATCTTATTAAAAAGACATGGGAATAAAATATAGTGTGGTGCTGATATGCACATGAGGAAAAAAAATCAAGAGAACAAAAATATATACTTCAGACATAGACCAAGACATCTGCTGGGTGACAGACACCATTAAGAAGATAAAAAGAGAAGCCATAGACCAGGAATACATTTATAAGTCACACATAAAAAAAGTCAAAAATTTTTAAAAAGTGAAAAAAAACCCTCTGTATTGTAAATATGACAAACATTTGAACATATATTTCACCAAAGAAGATATATGGATGGCAAATAAGGGCAACGTGATTAGTAACTAGGGGAATTCAAATTTAAACAAAAATTAAATACCATTATATATCTATTAGGAAGTCTAGAATTAAAAACATTGACATACCATGTGTTGAGGAAGTGGAAGAACCAGAACACTTGCAGATTGCTGATAAGAGTACAACACAGTCCCTACACTTTGGAAAACAGGCAGTTTCTTGAAAGTTAAATATATATTTGCTATGTGACTCAGCCATTCCACTTATTTGTGTTTACTCAGGAGAAATGAAGGCTTATGTCTACACAAGGGCTGACATGAGTCTTCATCACAGCTTTATTTTCAATGGCTCAGAACTGGAAACAGTTCATAACAGTGGATGGGTAAACAAATTCTGGTACATCCATACGGTGGAATACCTGAGAAATAGTGCAGAACATACTTGGTGTTTGCAAGGACACAGACAGATATGAAATTAATTGTGTTGAGTGAAAGAAGCCAGAGATAAGAAGATGCTACAGACACTATGACTCCATTTATGTAAACTTTAGAAAATGTAAACTAATCTGTAGTGAAACAAAGTAGAGTAATAGGAATTTATAATGCTAGATGCATATATTTTTAAAAATATCTAAAATCAACTATTCAAACCTCCCTATTAGAAAACGAGAGTAAAAAGAACTTAAGCCTAAAGCAAGGAGAAGAAAAGAAAAAATAAAAATCAGAGTAGAAATCAATGAAATGAAAACCAGAAAAATTATATTTAAAGCCAGTGAGACAAAAGCTGATTCTCTGAAAAGATCATTAAAATTGATAAACCTCTAGTCATGCCAACTGAAAAAGGACCAGTCACCGAGATGAAAAAGGGGTCATCCTTAGGACATGCAAAGCATAATTCAGTAATAGTACTAACAACCCTATGCCCATAAACATAACTAAGTTCTAAAGAATCATTTCCTTGAAAGACAGGGCCTCATACATATTAAGATACTATTGAAATTCACATGAAAGTAGTCTTATATTTCAAAACACTGAATTAATAATTTAAAACTTTCCAGAGAAGAAAGCACTAGGCCCAGATAATTTCACAGGTATATGCAACAAAACAAGAAAAGGGAAATAACAACTCTCTACCATGTCTTCAGAAAATCAAGGCAGAGAGAATGCTTCCTAACTCTCTGTGAGGTCACTTGCCTTAGTTCAGCTTGGTTGCGATAGGAAAATGCTATAAACTGGGTAGTGTGTAGACAACATATTTATTTCTCATAGTTCTGAGAACTGGAAGTCGAAGAGTAGTACATCCGCAGGTCCATCAGCAGGTCCAGTGTCTGGTGAGGACTTGCACCCTGCTTCACCTTTGCCTACCCAAAGGTGGTAGAAAGGGATCAAGATCTCTCTGAGACCTCTTCTGTAAGAGCAGGCACTTTACTCTTACAACCTAAGCACTCACCAAAGGTCCCATCTTCAGATATCATCACCTCGGGGGTTAGAATTTCAAGACATGAATTTTGCGATGACATCACATTCAGATCACAGCACCCAGATTATCCTAATACTAAAACCTGATAAATACTTCCTTTGGTACTGAGGATTGAACCAGTACCTCATGCTTTCTAAGCAAGTACTCTGTTACTGAGCTACATTTCCAGCCCAGATAAAGACATTGGAAGAGAAGGAAACTATAGACAAATAATTCTAATGAACAGTAGTGCAAATATTGAACAATTACTAGTGAATAATATTTAACAATATATTAAGTGAAGATACACCAAAACCAAAAGGGGTTTGTTGCAGATATCCAAGGCTGATTCAAAATTACAAGTCAGTTAATGTAATGTAGCATACTAACAGGCTAAAGAAGCAAAGTCTTATGATCGTATCAATCGAGGCAGGACAAGCATGTGGTAAAATTAAGCACTGCTCTGTGATAAAATATCTCAACCATGTGATTAGAGAAGAATTTCCTCAGCTTCATGAAAAATATTTACAAAAAATCTTCACTAAACAGTTAATGGCCAGAGACTGGACACTTTCTTCCTAGAATCAGAAAGAAGGCAAAGATGTTCTTTTTTACCACTTCTGTTCAACACAAAGTGGAAGTCTTAGCTACAGTTATCAGGTAAGAAAATGAGCTAAAATCAAGACATATGAATTAGAAAGATATCCAAGGCTGATTCAAATATTATTTATTAGAAAGAGAGAAATAAAAATTGTTGCTCTTAGCAGATGCATTTTTATCCCTGTGCAAAATAACAAATGTTCTATAAAAATGAAACAAATAATTAAACTCATGGGACTAACAGATGAGGGTAACAGGGACACAGATGCAAAGCCAATACAATACAGTCAGTTGCTTTCTATATACAACAAACAATTCAAATATGAGATGAAAATCACATTCATATTTATAATAGTGCCCACCCAAATCAGTACTTAGGCATAAGTTTATCATAATATATATAGGATCTGTATGTGGAAAACTAGAAAATGAGAGGAATCCAGATAAGTGGAAGGATGATCCATGTTCATGGATTAGAGGACTTTATGTTGTAAAGATGTGAGTTATTTCTAACTTGATCAGTACAATCTATTCAAAATACTAGCAAGCTATTTTTAGATATTGATAAAATGATTATAAAATTAATATAAAAGACAGAAGACCTAGAATAACCAATGCCATACTGAAAAAGAAGATCAAATTGGGAGGAGTCGCAGTACTCAATTTCAAGAATTACTACTAATTTATGAGCCTGGGATTTAGCTCAGTGGTTCCAGCGCCTGTCTTGCAAGTGCATGGACCCAAGTTCGATCCCTGGTAACCACATACAATACCGGGTGTGGAAACTCATGTCCACTGGCAAGCAGTACCAGATACCAGAGTGCCAGGCGTGGTGGCTCATGCCTGTAATCCCAGCACTCGGGAGGCAGAGGCAGGAGGATTGCTGTGATGTGAATTTGAGGCTAAGTTTAAGACCAGCCTGAACTACAAAAAGCGAGACCCTGTCTCAAAAAACAAAACAAAACAGAATTTCTACTAAACTAATCAAAACAAGGTAGGACTGGCAAAATAGACACAAAGTCAACAAATAGAGAGCCTGTAAGGAGACCACAGCAACAGAGTCAATTGATACTTGAGGAAGGTGCAAGGCAATTCACTGGAAAAAGGGAAGTCTTTCCAAAAACTGTGCTGGAACACTTGGATATTCATATGTATAGTCAGCTAGTCTGGACAAGACATACTTCCCACAAGAATTAACTCAAAATAGTTCACAGATCTAAATATAAAGAGAAATCTATGAATTTCTTGGATAAAATGTAAAATAAAATCTGACACTGAGTTGGGTATTGACCTTTTAGGTGTGACATCTAAAGTAGGGCTTGTGAAAGAAAAGCCATGGAAGCTGGAGTTTATTGAAACTAAATGCTCACGGTCTATGAATAACGAAAATACACACTACAGACTAGAAGAAGTATTTTTAAAACAAACTTGATAAACAGTTGAATACATGATATATTAAGAAATCTTAAACTCAATAAAAAGAAAAAAAGTGACACAATTCAAAAATGGTCAGAAAATCTTCACAAACACTGAACCAAAGAAGACACACACATGGCGAACAAGCAGCGGAAGCATCATCTGTCAATAGGGAAACACAAATGAACTCACACTTATCATATCACTGAGCTGTCGCTATACACCTATTATAATAGCTAATATGCAAAATATCAAAGATGCTGATTTCTGATGAAACGTAGAACAATAAGAACCCTCATTCACTGCTGATTGGAATAGAAAATAGCACAGCTATTTTAGAAGACTGATAGTTTCTTATGAAGTTAACCATAGTCTTACTATGTGATCCCACAATTCCTCTCCTAGATATTGATCCAGTTGACTGATTGTTTTTTTGGGGGGTACATAAAAATCTGCTGCAATGTATATAGTGATTTTATAAAAAAAAATTGTCCCAAACTGGAAGCAACTAGGATGTCTTGCAGTAGATGAATGTCTAAATAGCACATGCAAATAAAGGAATATCACTCAAAGTTTGCAAGAAATGAGCTATCACACCATCAAAAAAGATAGATTAATCTTAAACACATACTGCTTACTGAAAAAAGCCCATCCGTATAGATGACATTCTAGAAAAAGCAAAACCACAGAGGCAATAAACAGATGAGGGGATTTGGGGGAGCTTTGGAAGATGGGAGAGTCGATTGAGTGAAGTAAGTATATGAGAGCTTTTTTAGGTAGCAAAACTATTGCGTGTGATACTGTAGTGGTGGATACAGAACAGTGCTTTGGTCAAAACTCGTGGAACTTGGCATCACAAAGAGGGAAACTTAACGTATGCAAATATTAATTGGTCATGTGAGAGTCTGAGAAATTCCAGGGTGGAATGCTGAATATGAAAACAAAATCTGTATTACAAATGTCTGAAATTACCCCCCCTCCCCGCGGGGGAGGGAGAATAGGGTAAACTGCGCTGACCAAGACACACTGGAAATGAGTGCAGACTGTAAGACTAAAAGCAAAAGGGGTTGTAACAACTACATATTAAATTGAAAGGATTGCTTTCCATGGGGGTAGGAGTTCTGATGCTTCTGCCCGGACCCTCTAAAAGGGACACAGGGAGATGAATGGTGGAGCCAGGTTTCTCACTATAGGGCTGGGATGTTTCCAAAATCCAGGGGGGAGAATCACCTACTCCATGCACTTGAATGTGCCCTGGAGAGTTTATCAGATTTCAAGGGAGGAATTACATCCTTCCAGAGAATGCTGAGGGAGCTGGTGCTTGTTATCTGCTTCCTGGGGTGCTGAGTCCCTGCACATGTCCTGTGGCAGCGGTGTGGGTAGAGACCCTTTCAATGAGTGGAATGAAACCTCGAAGAGGCTGAGACCTCTGAGGGTGGAGGAGACTTTGAGTATCCCTGCTCTCCCCAGCCCCAACCACGTCCCTCCACTTGGTATGAAACATGTGTTCAGCTTGAAAACAGGGAGACTCACTTCATGCCAGTAGGACTGTGTGGCTTTAAGCTTCCTCAGTCGTTGGAAACAGATCTAGCTCTGAGATGCACGCAGTACTTTGCAGGGAAGTCAGTCCTGCAGGTCACAACTGTGGATCTGGAGACAGATTGGGAGCCAGGGTCTCTGCCACTCCGCGGCAAGAGCAGAGTCTGGGTGGCCTGCTGTGCTGGGCTGGGCCTCTGGGCCAACTGCTTACAAGGCCGCAGAAGATGAGGCCCAGCTCCACTGCCTGGAGCTGCTTGGACTCTGAACAGTTCAGAAGCCAGGAGAAAGACCCGTCCAGAATAAGTGTAGCTTCAACCTCCCTTCCATTTCTGGCCATATTCACACCTTCTCCATCTATATAACCAATCACTTCTCTTCCAACTGGAACATCTGGCTTCTCTACTGCCCCTTCTTCCCCAGCTGTCTGACCCCGGATGAGTCACGTGGCCTCTTGTCAAACAACTGACTAAATGCTTTCCAAAGAAGCTTCCAGCTCTAAAAGTCTTTTATAGTTCTTTTTAGCAATGAATTAGTAAGGAAATTAGCTATGTTTAATACTCCTGTTACATTGATCTAAGGTAGAAGAGCTCAATACCTACCAATAGGCTGACCAAATGTCTAAAATGGAAAGGACTTGGTGTCTTAGTTACTTTTCTTGTTGCTAAGATGAAACACCTGACACCCAAATTAAAGAAGGAAAGGTTTATTTACTTCACAGT
The DNA here is from genome assembly GCA_004026965.1 of Petromus typicus. Taxonomy (NCBI): domain Eukaryota; kingdom Metazoa; phylum Chordata; class Mammalia; order Rodentia; family Petromuridae; genus Petromus; species Petromus typicus. The sequence continues at coordinate 25,633 of PVIR01010306.1, forward strand.
TTGGAGAGCTTTCAGTCCATAATTGGCATTACAGAGGAAAATCAGTTCATGGCAGGCAGAAGGTAGCAAAGCAGCCAGGGGCAACCACAGCTCTTCCTGTACCTTGATCATTCCCAGATGACCTAGGATGGGTAGAACTAACTAACTCTAGAGTCCCTGAGCCCAGCACTGCACCATGAATCAGTCCCAGTCTCACACACTCTAAATTCATCCACCTCTGAAAAATCCCCACTTACGACTGTGCAAGGCTTTGGAGGATATTTAGACACAAGCCATAACATTTGGGGACCAAAACAGATGACAAAAAGTAAGTAAACAAGAAATTCAGCCTTTAAGAAATCTTTACTGAGTAACTTCTATATGTAGGTCACCAAACTCATGAGAGGGCATAAAAATAATAATTCTATCTCTGAAAAGAGTATAATCTTGTGAACTAAGTAATGCTTAGTTGGGGGAAACTAACTCAGAATGAGTTACAATAGGTAAGAGGAAACTATGGGGGAATAGTAAGGCTACAAAAGAGGGTATTAAGTAGAAACCAAAGAAGAAAGAGCAGTACTGAAGAATGAAGTCTAACAATGTAGCCTCACTGGCACTGTACACTTTAGCTCTAGGCACTGCCATGGCCAGAGTACCATCACAAGGAAGGGCTGCCAGGGCCCTGGAAGTGGTGTCGAATTCTGTGATGCCTTCCCTAATCCAAAAGGGCGTTGGTGTCATTGATTCTCAAGGACACTAGAGGGACAGGTGGGGGGAGTCCAGGACCTGAGAAAGGGACAGGGGACCGGTGTGAGAGGCCCAGGAAGGCGCCCACGGTGGAAACGCCTCGCATCTGGGACTGGGCATCTGGTCAGGGTACACAGCATGGCGGGAGCCCAAGCTCCCACGAGCCTGCTCACTGACAGACCTGTGCCTGTCTGCCCAGACAGCCAGCCCTGGAGCTCTCCATCATCCTTTCCACTGATCCAACTCCTCTGGATGAGTTTTTAGCTTTCTCCTGACATCCAGTTGGGATCAGGAGTAAAGACTGGAGAAAGGTTTTCTTCCACATTGTGATTTTCAGGAGAGCCTACCGATGTCCTTGTCTTGCCTCTGGGACTTTTTAGGAGAAGGAAGCAGGACACAGCTTCTGCTGAGAATAAATTGGGACTAAAGTGTGGAGGAAGAGAAGTCTCCAGACCATGGCCCGGGTGGCCCAGAGCCAGGAGGACTGTTGGTGCCGGTTTCAAAGGGAAGCCAACCATAACGCCATGAACTCGGGCTGCTCAAAGCGGAAGTTGACTACCGTCGCTCTGGAGAGTGTCTGTCTGTGTCTCTGTTCCCAGGTTTCCTTCTGTATGAGGACTCTGGTCCTATTGGACTAGGGCCACTTTAAGGATCCATGCTGCTCGTTACATCAGCACCAGCTCTCTCCAGACCAGGGAGAGGTCTGGGTTGGGGCTTAATTTTCATTTAGAGGTACCAGGGTTGGGGCTCGACTCATGGCTTTGGGGTGGGACACAGCTGAACCCACATAGAATCCTTTCTGCACAGAGAGACGGGCCTACGGCTGCATCAGTCACAGGCAGAAGAGGGTGAAACGCACCAGGCTCCTCAGCAAGGCAGCCAGGGCTGGCTCTGGACCACTGTCCCCACACTGCAGATGAAGACAATACATATGGCGCGACAAAACCCAATGTGAGCTGAGAACCCTCGCTGCCAACCCACTGCCAGGGCACTGTTGGTCAGGGCTGCTGATGACAGTCGAGGAGGCCCCAGGACCCCGGTGCATACCCCAAGACAAGGACGGTGGCTGGCCCTACATAGTTTGGGCCCTGCCAGTGCCTGTATGGAGAGCTGGGCAACGTCCCATTTCCGTGCCGTCATCTGGACCCACTCAAGCAGGATAGATATGCCTGGACCTCCTTGCTACAGAGTGGGGATGGCGCTCTTCCTGCCACCACCGAGGGTCAGGTGCAGCCCGAGTGGAGTGACACTGCGATGACAGGCGTTACTGTTGAATGACTCTCAATGCCCTTTGCCGCCCTCACTGCTGAGCACTGGCCACGTCTCATTTCCGAGGAGCGTCCTGCTGTCTCTGGTTGAAACAGTCTAATGGTCTTGCCCAGTCGACTCTGAGCAATGGTGGCTCAGCCGATCCCGCTGGCAGCCCGCCCACTGCTGCTGCTGAGCTCAAGCCTGCTCCCTCCTAGGCAGCCTTCCTGGCCAGGTTCTGGCCAGGTGAGTTGGCCTGAGGGATGAGGAGAGGATCCCCAGCTTGCACCTGTGGCTCAGGTTTCTCCCCCGCAGCCTGGCTCTCCCTGCCAGTGTTTTCCAGAGTGCCTCAGTCGGCCAGATTGACAGCTCCCTCTCAGAGCGAGGAGCACAACATAGGAAGTGGGCTTTTCAAACTTCACTTGCAGCTCTGCCTGCCAAGGCCCTGCCGTTGTCGCTGGTTGCCTTGTTTACCCTGGCCACCAGGCCTCTCTGCACTCTAAGAAAACAGATTACTGTCCAGAGAAAAGTTTCCTTTCTGGAGGTGGCTCAGGTTCTGAAAGGAGGGCTTCCTGCGGCCCGAGACACCGTTTCGGTTTGTTTTATCTGTCTCCACCTGTGGAGCAGGGAATTAACCTGCTGCCCAGGGCCGGGGCCAGCGGAGGATGGAGGAAAGCGGAGCCGGGTGTGCGTTTTCCACAGCACAGCGCCGCCTTGTTCTCCTCTGCGGAGCATTGTGTGGCGAGGCCCAGGCCCACATCTGAATAGGACTCTGTGTAACTCGATCTGTTTTCTTTCTTTGCTATAGTCTGTGTGCCAAATTTAACTGTGCCCGATCTGTGGTTTGTGTGTGCAGAACTGTGCAGGAGGGGAAGGGACTGGAGGGGGGGGGCGGTGCATCCATGTGGGGTTGCACTACCTTCCTTTATTCTGCTTGCTTGCTTACTCACTGTTCGCAGTGTAGAACTGAGAGCTCCTGTCCTCGGCCCTTAACCCTTCAGGGCTCAACAGCAGGCGCTTCACAAAGGCCCCTGTGCCCTGCCGGGAAGTACTGTGCCAGCAGAGTTAACAGAGGCCTCTGAAAATGTAAACTTCCCCAGAAATGCAGCAGCAGCAATTAATTAGTGAGGCCCCAAACAAGAAAGAGACCCTCACTTGCAAAACAGGCAGACAAGGGCCTCAGAGCCAAGAGTCACTCCCACCAAGGCTGCAGCAGGCACCCGTTTCTGAAGCTTGCCGATCCTGATCTCTCCAGATGTACTACCGGAGCTGGAACCTATGCTACAGGAAGTTTCCCAGGAGAGACAGACACCCACTGATCCACCACAGGGGCCGAGGCCTGGCTCTTGCTGTGGGAGATGTGAGCTGGTGCTGAGTGCGGAGCTCACGTTGCCTGTTGCTGCCCAGCTGGTAGATGAGGTGTCCTGGGGGAAGCGGCATCATGCTCCCCTTTGCTGCGTGGAGAAGGCTGGCGGGGATGAGTACCTGGGTACCTGCTATACACCGTTGACAAAGAGGGTTCCTCCTTCCCCAACCCCTTCCTGGAAAGCTCCCAGAGGAAAATTTCAGTATAAGTCTTTAGGATCCAGGGTCCAGGGGACCAGGGGATGGAGGCGGAGAGCATTGGGTTTCACTGCCCATTTCTTTCAGGAATCACAGAAATGCTGAAGACTACAGAAGCATGGAGCTCTTTGGGAGGGGGAGATGTCTTGGGTCATCTTGGACTATACTTAGAATGGAAAATGTGCTGGCCTGGAGAAAGGCAGTCATGTGTCCTTGTCCAAGCTGTGTGCTGAAAACCCTGCCCCATGGGCCCTGGGATCAGTCCTCACCAAGCCCAGCACCCTTCTTCTCGAAGACTCCTTCCCAGCCTCTGCAGAGGAGACCCACGTCCCCTGTCAGTGAATGGTGGTAGGACAGGGCTGCAAGGACCCAGAGGGGTGACCAGAAGCTGCACTGGGCCTCCGGTGGGAACGCTAATGCTGACCCTGTTCTCAGAGTGGACAAACAGGGTCGCCACCACTTATACTCTGAGTCCTATCGCCACAGACGCGGCAGGCTCTTCACCATGGTGATCTGCCCAGCCCACGTCAGCACCCGGCTAACTTTCTTTTCCTAAACATCAAAATGCTTAGATCTGGAAGGTCATTGCACAACTGTCCTGCTGCAGGGCTGCACATGGTTTCTGAGAAAGGGCTACACAGACCCGCCTGTCACCCATCTCACCCTTGCCCCATTTCCCATTCTACTTGGGATTATGGGCAGCAAGGAGGACAAAGTCAGAGGCCAGTGTGCTGTGCTCACGGAACAAAAGGGGACCATGGGAGCACAGGCAGCCCTCACTTCCTGGACCTCTGTGGGGCAGGCCAGCTCTGACCAGAAGGAAGGAAGGGATGGCTCCTCCTATGCATGCCTTGTTGCCTAGCCCACGTCTTCCACCCAGTGTGCAGCCCAAACTTAATCTTTGGACCGCTGCTCCCAGAGCAACCAGCATTAGCTCCTGTTCTGCTGGTACTGGGAACCCCACGGTGGCTTCCTGTCACACCTAGAACAGAAGTTGCCCCCTCTCTGTGCCCAGTAAGTGCCTCCCTGATGTCCACCTATGGCTCATCAACTCTGCCCTGGCCTGGTCCAGTTTCAGGGGCTTGGATTTACTGCCGTGGTCGGCTGCAGCCTGCTCCTATGCATCTCTCTCAGGGTGGATGGAGTTGTTCCACTGTGGGCCCTGTGGGGCTGATACCATGATCCAAGATCCGAATCTTCTGGGAAGTGTGGCCAGTCTCCTGCAGCGCCAAGGGGCTCCTCCCTTGCCTAAGTGTGAGACTCTCTGTCACGATTCTAACCACTTGGGCTTCTGAGACCTGAGCTCCCCGGACAGACGCCTGCTACTTCCTTCTTCCCCAATACCAGAAAGTTTTTCCCCACAGACCCTAGCCAGAGCTCAGAGTCTATAGTTGGACCCAGTGGCTGCTCTTTGAGGGACATGAAGACCTGTCCAGAGAAGGGACAAGTTGCTTGTCCCTGCTTAGAAGCACCATCTTGAAACTAACGCATTACATATTTTCTGCACTTGAGTTTTCCTATTTTTTTACTGTACCATCTCAAAAGAAAACTGTCTTATAATACACGAAACTCAGGCTAAGGAGAACATCCGGTGCGGCACCTGCCCTGCACCATTTCATCTGCTGCCTCCAAATAGTCTGCTCCTAGTGATCAGGCCTGAGATGGCCTTGGCCCACTTAAATGAATCACCTAGAAAGAGCATTAGGTTTCTTACTCAGAAAAACACCCTTTTAAGAGCTTTTGAGGGCAGTCTGGACAGGAGCCCCCTCCCCAGGGGGGCAGGGACTTTAGGAGGGAAATTAAGGCACCACTGGTCCTCTGCCAAGGTGGTATCTGGTGAAGGCAGGACCCCCTTGCCCACTCACACACACCCTCCAGGCCCACAGAACTCCCCACTGCAGCTGTGTCCAGCTCACTTGGGCCCCTGTTGGTTCAGAACTGAAAATTACAAATGAAAAACCAAAGACACAAGTGTTAAGTGACACTGAACAGATCATCAGGACAGCCTGCCAACTGTATTCTGCCTTTATGATTTCGGTAAAGATTCCAGAGCCACGTCTTCCTTGTCATCGGTTTAGCGTGTTAACATTTTTTAATTAAAATTCAGTGTCATCCAACAGGTTGTAGAGTATGAGCAAATATTTTTTTTGTTCTCCAAATGCAAATGTAATGTAATGAAACTGCCATTCTCAGTTGTTTTCCAGTGGGCTGCTTTATTATTATTATTATTATTAAAGATTCTCAGTGAGAAAACTCGGTGAATTCTCACAGCATGGAGGCATCAGGAATCAAATGCTTATGGATCACAGTCCAGCCCTGGGGGAGCAACATGAGGGACCTGGGTCAGACATCAATTTCAAGCTGATTGTTTCTGAGGCCTGTGACTGCTATTCTGTGCCCTGTGGTGCATTTTATAGATTGATGTCGCTCTTTAGGGGTAAATTATTACATACATGTTTACAGGAAAATGTGTCTTTCCCAGTGTGCCTGACAGGAAGCATGGTGTCCAGGGCAGGTTGGAAGGCAGACAGGACTGGGGTACTAGATGGTGGCACCTGCCGCCGGGGACAGAGGCCTCCTCCATGGGGATGGGAAGAATCCTGATGGGAGATGCCAGCCCTCACCTGAGGGGGCAAAGCAAATGCCACCCCTTCCTTCCACCTGTGGGGACACCAAAGGACCCCAGTGGGAAATCTCGAACCACAGCAGAGTCTGTGCTTTTTGTTTGTTTTCAATACCTGAACTTTCATGGAAAAATCTAATGATTTCTGTTCCTGTTTACACAGGTCAAAAGATTGTGTTTCCCCCAGTCTCTGTGTGCTCTGGGGTGCCCATTCATCCTCCCTTCCTGCTGGGCCCTTGAGTCACAGCCTCACCCCAAGGGGTATTTGGACGGGAAGAATCTTCTCCTCAGCATCTCACTGTCAGAGTGGCCCTAAGCAAATCACCCTGATGACCAGCCTTAGTTTGCTCAGCTGTAAAATGGGACTGATGGAGTGGTCTCATGGGGAGGCTGTGTGGACAAAGTACAAAGCCCCAAAAGAGCCAGCGTCTGCATGAAGAGGCCTCAGCCTACTTCTGTATGTCCTCAGGGGGTACTGAGGTCCACACCCCTAAACCCCTGGATGACAGCAGTACCAGCAGCAGCACACGTTTCCTTCTGGACGGCTGCTGGGGAGTGGGACAGAACGGCTCAGAGGCCAGGGGCTTTGGTGACCAGGCTCTGGGTCTAGACAGGAGGCAACGCAGGAATGATGTGCCTCACAGAGGCTTCGGGGACATCTTGAATTTATTTATGACTAACCTGCTTCCATCCAGATCTTTTAAATTCATGGTGAATCTGACTCCCTCAACACATCTGTAGGAAAATGTTAGAAGCATGTGCAGAGACCATGTGTAGTTGGGCTTTTTTTTCCCACCGCTAAATCCATAGTTACCCTCTAAGTTGTAATCTTATCATATTTAACCAGTTCCACATAAACAGATCGAGGTATATTTTCAGTAGTTTCAGCTGAAACCTGTTAAGAACAGATGTACATGCGGCCCCCCGGCACCGATCCATTTAAATGTATTTTTCCATGCACGGCTTTTGCTTTCTCTCTTTCTTTGGAGAAGGGAAGTAACAAGAAAGCAGAACCATCATTCAAGTGGCCCCTGTACACCCTGCTGTCAGCGAAACCAGTGTTTGCTGCTGGCTTTCAAGCAGCACTTTGGCCCGTGGGCTATGAATGCAGAGCGGTGCCTGCCATCTCCTCCACGGGTAGCCTGTCCCCACCGCCCTAACTGGAGGCCTCAGCAACTGTCTGTCTATCTCTTTTCTGGAAGAGAGAAGGGGAATACTAGAAATTTATCTCAGAGTCTTCACACTGAGCTACATCCCCAGGTCCTCACTATGTTGCCCGGGCTGGACTCCAACTTGCAATTCTCCTGCCTCAGCCTCCCAGAGTGCTGGGATCACAGGTACGTACCAACACACCTGACCTATGTGTTTTTTTGATACTTTAACTCTTCAAATAGCCAGAAGAAGAGAGCAGGGGGTGTGAAGAGATAAAGAACCCCCGAGTCAACACCAAAACCAGCCACCTGGTTAGAGAGCAGTAAAGGACCTGAGTAGACGTTTCTTCAAGGGGGACACAGTGGCCAAAGCTGCTTAGCATCACCAGTCACTGAGGAAATGCAAATAAAAGACACAGGGACACACAGCTTCCCACCCTTTGGAGAAGCTGATTTAAAACAAATGAAAACAGGACATGTTTGTGAGAATGCGAAGAATACTTGCACCCTGTCTGTGGAAATGTAAAATAGAAAAGCGCATTCACTGTGGGCAATAGGATGGCAGTTCCTCAATAAATTACAAATAGGGTGGTGGTGGGATCCGCCCTGCCCATTCCTGAGTGTGCACTCAAGGACCGAGAGCAGGACATGAACGGTTGCGCTCATATATCACTATTCACAGTCGCCAAGAGGTGGAGGCCTCCCAGCACTCATGGAAAGCTGAATAGACACACAGAATGTGCATAGAAATAAAGGGGCACCATTCAGCCTCAGACTGGAGGGAGCTGGATCCTGTGGAAGACACTGTGCTAAGTGAGTAAGCCAGCCACAGAGGGACGAGCGCTGTGTGGCCCCGTTTACCGGAGCTGCTCACAGTCACTCTCTTCACAGAGAGCAGGGCAGTGGTTGCTGGGAGAAGAGTGAAGAGTCACTGTTTACTGGGCAGAGTTTCAATTTTGAATGCAGAGCATGGTGCCAGAGGTCAGTTACACAGAGGCTGCATGTGCTCCACACTCCTGGACTGTGCATTTAAAATGGTGAACAAGAAAATCTAAGGGAGGGAAGTGATCTTGATACCACTTCAGGGATTCAGCAAGATGTGCATACTTAGTGAGACGTGGGGCCCGTTGCTGGGATGCGGTGACACGAAGGGGCTGTGTCTGCCCAGGTGTGAATTTCAGGTCTAAGCCCATTTTTTCTCAGGGTAGTTTATTTTGTTGTAATGCCCCAGATGTCAAGTAGGAGTGGGACCGGGGACCAGAGAGAGCTCTGTGCTCGTGTCCTCATGGGTCATTGTGACTCAGGTGCACAGTGCCCCATCTCACATGTCACCATTCATAACTTGCGTGTAGAATAGAGGGAGAGGCATCTGTCCCATGCAGTGGTGTCTGGGTAAGCCACACAGCCCAGGCATCCTCCAGTCTACAGGAGTCTGTCTTGCGCCGGCACCCAGGGAGAGGAATGGCAGCTTGGGTGGAGGCGCCTTGGCCAGGGGGCCTCCGGGGACAAGGCCAGCTGGGCAAAGCACTGCTGCTTGCACTTGCAGTCGGCCGTCACCCAGAGGCCCTGGTCACCCACTCTGCTTCCGGTGACTGCCTGTAACAGGAGGATGAGGGCAAGGTTGGAATGTACAGTCTCCTGAGATTCCAGATCTTCTGGGGCTCCTTCTTTCTGCATTCTGTCGAGAGTGGTGACCTCCGAAGGCCGCAGTACCAGGGAATGCAATATGCCTGTGTTCCTCAGATTCTGTCAGGACATGGGGTTAAGAATTACTGCAGGCACTTTTGATTTTCCTGTTAGCTGGGGCCCTGGTGTGATGGGCGCAGAGGCAGCATCCGAGTCTTTGGCACGGCAAGCGCAGGAGTCACTTCAGCCCCCTTGGAAGTGTTCGGGCTCGGCCAGGCAGGAAGCTGCTGGTGGTTGAAATCAGCTTCCTAGGACAGAAATGAGCCACATTTGTCATAATGAGGAGGAAAGAACAAAATCCAAGCATTCATTAACACTTCAGGAGGATGAAGGAACACAGTGGCTGTGCAGCGGCTGCCGCCTGGCCAAGCAATTCTGAGGGAGAATGAAGTTAACTGATTAGGGTGGGGGATGCTGAGGACCTCTTGCTTGGGTGGACACTGGGGCGCCCTGCACCGCAGCCTCACGTAGAACTCTGCTCAGTCCAGAAGTCCATTCTGATGGTTCACCGCTGGTTTATGAAAACCTTGATTGTCTTCAGGCTTTTTCTATCTCTCCCCTATTTCTTCTGCCTGCTTTTCTGTCTGCTTGTTTTGTTGGTAACATTCACAGGCCTGGATTTCTACAACCAAGTCAAGTTCACAGAAGCCAAAAATCAAATAGGCTCAAAATTCAGGTCATTTATTCACCTGGCTGGTGCTGGTTTGAAGGCAGCACTTCTGAGCCCCAGACAGAAACTGCTAAAAAGTAGGGCTATTGCCCAGAATCTTGGAGCTTATCAGGAAAGCTTCATTCACTCTGCCAGGCAGCCCTGAGTGGCCTGGGAAGCTATTGGTTCAGCACCAGGTTTCCCAAACAGAGGCTAAAGTAGGCTGGAGGAAACTCACCCAGCCCGGCTGTATCTTCTCCTCCGGGCTCCCTCGATTGGCCACCCCCATCCTGTAGGTTCTCATTATCTGTGCCCATCCACCCACCACCCTGAGCCCCAAACATCATTATCAATCCCGTGGTGCTTCCCACAAACAACGGGTGGCTTAGTGACCGTGTGTGTGTGTGTGTGTGTGTGTGTGTGTGTGTGTGTGTGTGTGTTTATCCCTCATGCACATGTTCCTCATGAAAAACAGGATAAATTACAAAGAATGGCAACGTAATGATTACAGAAAAGTATGTGAGGCAGAACACATTAGCAAGCTACATTTTGTTCAAGACGAAGATACTGGCAGGCAGAATAACACGCCTTGTGCCGGAACGCACTCAACTGTAGCAATGACTAATAACGTAGCAGAGGATTTGTTCGCATTTTCCCCCTTTTGTGCCTATTTTCATAAGTTAATAACTCAAGCATGAAAATTGTTTCAGGCTGAAAACTAGCGGTGAGAGCTGGGCAAACTGTGTGGGAAACAACTTTTTGTTGTTCTTGTTACTTAATTTAGTTTGGCTATTTTCAAGTTAAGAAGAGTGGAAATGTCAATGTGGGTTTTCTCTAGCAATGTGTTGTTGTTTAAGCCCAAGAACATTTGGGATTTCTTGATACAAGGCAAATATTCAGTGGCCACAGAGAGTAGTTTCTCTTCCTACAGGTGGATCCTTCTGTTGGGTTGAGATTGCTGGGGACAGGGAATGAGATTGAATCCAGCCTTAGGGCGACATCACGCTGGCCTTGCTCATGGCCAGCTGGAGGACTCGTTCCATCGGCAGCGCAAGGAGCCTGGCCAGCACACAGCTGCCTTGGACACAGAGGAGGTGGTGGGTGAAGCTTCCGGGGGCTGGGTTTTAGTGAGTCCCTAGAGGAACACAGGGGATAGAACTGGGGTGGATCACAGTAACCCTCTCATTCCTACAGGAGTAGGGTTTCCTGAGCATTTCCCTGTACACAGAACCAAAGTCAAGTAGGAAGGAGTAGATCTCACACCGCCCTTTCCTTTTTCTCCTCATTTCCATTTTGTTGTTGTTGTTGAGACAAGGTCTCGCTGTGTATGGACTCACAGTGATCCTCCTGCTTCAGCCTCCCAAGTGCTGGGATTACAGGCATGTGACATTGTGCCTGGCTTCTCTTCTTTTTGCAGGAAATTGGAACGATACAGAAATGCTCAGAGAATCCACAGGAAAACACAGGGAATACTGTAACAAATATTTAAGTATCCCCGTTCCAGAAACAAGTATTAATATTTTATGATGAGTACTCAAACTTCTAAACAACAAAACAGCTGAGCTGTTACTGACAAGGTTGCTGTCTTTTCTGTTTCACAGACAAGCGAAGTGGGAGCAGGAGGAGGAAAGGACTGCGGAGTCTGCAATCTCCACCTTCTTTCCATCCTAATGAACCCCATCTTTCCAAGGAGACTACCAGGCTGGTAAGACAAGCATTATTGTTCCTCTATTCTTTAGAGAGCTTGGAAACCCCACTGTTTGTGGATCTGTCTCCTGTGTTGAGGACTTGTGCTGGGCTTGGGGGACAGAGCAGAGGGACAAAGACCAAAGGAGACATTGCTGCTGCAGAGGACCCTGGCTGGAGACAGGCCCCCATCCTTGCCTCGCAGGAAATGCTCGGGAGATCTTTTCCAGAATAAATATGCACGCTGTCTGGGTGAATTTTAATCCACATGCCAATCATGGATCTTTACAAGAAAAAAAAAAAAAAGCAAATATGTTCTGCAACTAATTTGCCAACAGGTAAAAACAAATTGATGTTTATTCTGATTAGGAAACTGCAGCATTTATAATATAATCTCGGGATCTCAATCTTTTGAGAATTTAAAAAAAAAAAAAAGAGTGAACTGCAAGGAGGGGGGAGCGTCTTCTGTGCCTTTGGGAGCTTCTCAGTCTACACCCGCTGGACCTGTTGGAGCCACATCGCCTGCAAAGCCGCGCGCTCTGCCCCGGCTGCAGGTAGCAGACGCCGGGCTCAGGGACTGTGGAGGGACAGCTCCGTTCAGAAACCATTTATGGTTTTAAAGAAAAAACAATTGGCGCGTGCTTTCTGTGCCGATTGATTTCGGCTCCAGAGAGAGCTCGCGGGTCATTTCGAAGGGACTGAAACGCCCTCTGCATCAGCTGCCTCAGCTGCTTTAGGAAAGGTCCCCGAATTGTTTTAGGAAAGATACACGGCGGCCTTCTCTGGCTTCCGCAGGGGTCGGGCCGCAGCAGCTCAGCCTCACCAGGCCGGGCAGGCGGAGCTGGCGCACCTGGCCCGGCCACCGCCAACCTCTCGTCCGCTCCGGCTGCCTGCCTCCCTCCGGGCCGCCGCCGCCGGGCGGGGAGGAGCCCGGAGACGAAGGTGCGGGGAGGACTCACCAGCGAAAACGCCCGGAGAGCGCGGCCGGCGGTTGCCGCCGGCGTGGCGTGAACCCACCTCCCCCGAGCCCTCCTCCCCTCTGGGGCCTCAGGAGACTTTCCAGGTAGTGTCGTCGCTTCCAAAGACAAAGCCACGCGGTTTCTGGCTCGGGGCTTTGCCTCTTGGGCTTCACCACAATCGCTTTGGCCTCGGCCCAGCTGCTGCCGCCGCCTGTCAGCGGAGACAGGAACGCAGCACGCTGTCAGGCTCCCAAACGACCGAGCTTTGAGCTCAGGCTCCGAAACGCCCGAGATTTGTCAGGCTCTGAAAAGAGCGAGTTTTGAGTTTAGGCTCTGAAATGACCGAGCTTTGTCAGGCTCTGAGACCAAAGAAGGCTGCGGAGCAGACAAGGGCCCTGGCGCCTCCAAGAAAGCGCCACACAGACTGTTTCTGCCCTGGCGGGATGTGGCCGCTGCGATCCGGAACGGTGGCTCTGCGAGGCCCAGGGAAGAGGAAGGCTGAGCAGGGAAGAAGTCAGAGATTCCTGTGGTGGGATTTAACAAGACTCGGTTAACAACAGCCCCATCATTTCTACAATCTGCCTTGAGGAAAAGTCCCAGCGTGGCAGTGTGATCTTAATGTGGCCTCTCCTGCCTAAGGGTGACCTCCACCTGTATCCTGGTGCCTGCTCATGTGTCTTCCCTGGAGAAGGGTCTGCTTGCTTCGCTGCTCTGCCCAGGACCAGCCGCGGGAGCTCAGAGCCCTGCTCCTCCCATACCCGAGAAAGCGCTCGGTCTGAGCAGAGCATGCGACTCTCCTCTCTCTGGTCTGTGTGGTCTGGGGGTCACCAGAGCTCTGTGACCTTATAATCCTGTGTCAGCTTCTACCCTATGTCCACTCATAGCTAATGTAGAAAATGCGTTTCCAGTGAAAGTCGTGTGTAGTGTTTTTACACTTGTGTATCTTTTTCAATGTGTATTTAATATAAAAGATAACAGAAAATCAAATCAAATCCCACAGTTCCACAATAAAGTACAGGAGTAAAAAAAATGTTGCCCATTTTTAATTGGGTTGTTTGATTTTATTATTATTGACTTTGACAAGTTTTTTATATGTTCTGATTACAAGTCCGTTATTAGATAGACACAAGATTTGTGTTTTCTCCCAGTCTGTAGTTTGTCCTTTCATTAAAAAAAAAAAACTTTTGTCTTTAATTTCGAGTCGTTTAGCAATGTTTTCTATTATTGAGCAGGCTAGATGTAAGAAATCTTTGCCAAACCCAAGATCACAATGATATTGTCTTATTTTCTAATGAAAGCTGTAGGTATTTCATTCTATGATGATCCATTTTGGGTAAACTTTTACATACTGTGTGAGCTATGGATCAAAGTATTTTTTTTCTTGTGTGTACTGAATCACTCAACATTTGCTGAAAAGATGAATTTATTAACTGCATTGTTTTTCACCTTGGGCCAACATCTGTACTTGGACTTTTGATTCTGAAGTTCCGTTGGTGTTATTTTATTTTCACTCCTCTGTCCTGATTTGAGTGTTCTTGAAATTGTAATTTATTACCATCTTTCCCATTCTTAGGGGCTGGCTGGGCTCACCTGGGCAATTCTGACTTGGATTCTCTCATGTATTTGGAGCTGGTTGATAAGTGGAACATTTGGAAACTCCACCAGACTAAAGGCCTTAATGACATCATTTTCATAGCTATCTCCTCAGCCTGATTGGCTGTGACATCTGGACGAGGATTGGACAGCTAACCCTGTCTGTAGCCTATCTGGATAACTGTTTGGGCCTTCTTCACACAGGAGGTTCTTGGGAAGCTGGACTTCTCAGTGGCAGCTTAGCCTGGAATGAGTTTTGTCAGAGCGAATGTTCCCAAGAGCCCCAGGCAGAACCTGTAGAGCTTCCTGTATTCCCACTGGGGTGTTCTGTGGGGTGGTTCTGCTGTGTGCTGTGAGTAAGCGAGCCACCTCGGCCAGGCTCAGGGAGAGGGTATGTAGTTCTCCCACTTGACTTCAGGAGCCCCATTATGGACAAGAAAGGAATTGTTGGGGCTTTTGTGATATAAGCTAGTAGCAGAAGTCTTCACTACCCTGATAAATGTAGCTTTATATTAAATCTCAAAATCAAGCATAGTTAGTCCACCAACTTTGTTCTTTTGCACAGCTGTGGTAAGTCCTTTCCATTTCTACATGAGTTACAGACGCAGCTCATCAATTTCTGTGACAAAACAAAGCCATAACTCTCCTGAGATTTTAGTGAGAATTGTGTTTAATTCATAGGTTGATTTGGTGATAATTTACACCTCAAATTAGTTTAAGACTGAGCTAGATGCAGTAGTGGAAACTTACAGGCTCAGATAATAGGAAAGCTGAAGCAAGAGGATGACTTGGTTCCAGGGGTTCCAAGCCAGTCTGCGCAGGATGTCAAGATCCCTTTCTCAAAACAGGATGTGAAAAAAGTCTATTTAAGAACAATTTAGTGAAAATGTATATGTTAAAAATATTGAGTCTTGTGGTCCATGAACATAGTATATTTCTCTCTTTCTTAAAAAAAATTATATATATATATATCTATATATATAGGTATATCTATATCTATATATATATTCAGGTTTTTGGGGTTTTTTTGTTTTGTTTTGTTTTGTTTTAGCAGTATCTTGCTTTGTAGTAGAACTCAGCCTCAAACTCAGCAATCTTCCTGCCTCTGCCTCCCGAGTGCTGGGATTACAGGCGTGAGCCACCACGCCCTGCACTGTGGTATGTGGTACTGATTGCTGGTGGGTGTAAGTCACCACCCTGGCTTTGTTGTATGTAGTTACAGGGATGGTGTATGTAGTTTGATCAAACTAGGGACCTTGTGCTTGCAAGGCAGGTGCTGGAGCCACTGAGCTAAATCTTCAGCCCTTATCTATATTCAGGTTTTTAAAATTTATCTTGACAATTACATTGTAATGTTTAATGTATATATTTTATCTATCTTTCATCACATTTACTTAAAATATTTTATATTTTGAATGTTATTGTAAATAGTATATTTAAATTTTTTATCTGTAGTTGTTCATTACAACTCTGTAGAAACCTAATTGAATTTGTTTGTTTGTTTGTTTGTTTTAGTTTATTGAGACAGCGTCCGGCTTTGTAGTTCAGGCTGGCCCTGAACTCACTATCTAGCCCAGGCAAGCCTCGAAGTCACAGCAATCCTCCTGTCTCTGCTTCCTGAGTGCTGGGTTTACAGCGTGAGCCTCCATTCCCAGCATTGTGCTATGTAGTACCAGGGATGGAACTCAGGACCTTTACCAGGCAGACACTGGAACCACTGAACTAAATCCTCAGCCCCCTAGTTGAGTTTTGTACATTAGTCTTTATTCTTATCTTTTCTTTTCAGTGCTGAGATGGAAACCAGAGCTTTGTGCTCACCACACAAATCACTCAGCCACTTTAGCTCACTCTCAGTCCCCTGGATCTTTGCTAAAGACAATTCTTATTTGTTTTAGTAGTTTTCTGTTTCCATAGGATTTTTCTACAAAGACTCATGGCATCCTCATTTAAAGAGAGTTTCATTTCTACCATTCTGTATCTCTTATTTCTGTTTCTAGCACTTGCATGAGATTGACTAGAATTCGTGAGGGCTTTGTTTCTAGAAGGAAAATATTGAAGATATTTTCACCTTAAGAATGATATGTTTGTAAATGGCCTTCATGGGGTTGGGGAGTTCCCCTCTATTCTTAGTTTCTGAGACCTTATTTCACAAATGTTTGTTAGATTTTATTAAAACATTTTCACATCCATTGAGACTTTCCTTAGCTTACTAAGGCTTCATTTTACAGATTTGAGCAAAATGTAGAACACTTATCTCTCTTCATATTCATTATCCTTCTGGTTTATAATAATTATTCAAATATTTCTTCTGCATTTATTTAGGATCACATTAGACACTTATTAGAATTTTTGCTCCAACTGTCAACAAAATTTGAAAAACTTGATGGGAGAAAAAACGTCTACTATACTTAGCAATATTTTTGTTTATCATGTTCTTTGTTCATCCTTAATAATCTTAATTATTTTTTTCTATTTGTTTAGAAACCCCTTTTAGCAGTCCTTTTGCAGTACGTCCGCTGCTGACAGATGCACTTAATTTTCCTTCCTTGGCAGGCTTGATTTCTCTTCCATTCCTGGAGGATATTTTCATGAGAGGAGATCTTCCAGCTGGGTCTAGAATTAGGGTTGGTGGTTCTTTTCTCTCAGCACGTGAACATCTTCAAACTTCCATGGATTATAATGAAATTTTGCTGCTTTTTTTTTTTTTTTTTTGCCTCCTTAATCATTTCTGCATTCAGGATATTTGTTGCCTCTAGAAGTTTGACTATATGTATATTTCTGTGTATTTCTTCATCTTATATGTAGTCTTGTCGGCTTCTTAAATCTCTGTGGTAACGTGTTTTGTCAAATGTAGAAAAAGTTGAACGTAGTAATCTGAGTATTTTTCTTTTTTTTTTTCTTTCCTTCCAGAATTTTAATGCCACAGAAATAGGGTTTGTTGCCGTAGCCCCACAAGACGCTGAAGATTTTATTTCATATTTGCCACTGCTATTGTTTGTGGCGTGTTTTCAGCTTGTCTGCTCCCTGCTGTTAGATGGGAGTCCGCCCTCCTGTCAGTTCATACAAATCTCTTTGCCTCTCATCTGCCCGAGTCTCTGCACTGAGGGTTTATGTCTTTAATTTTGGTCACTGTACTTTTTTCAGGGTTAAGATTTCCATTGTCTCTTTCTTTCCTATTTTTTCATTTGTATGAAGAATCCTGTCATTGCACTTTCTTGGAGGAGGGTCCTAGGGATTGAACCCAGGGCCTTCACAGTGAACTATGTCCTCAGCCTTTTTTATCTTTCATCTTGAAACCAGGTCTTGCCATTGCTGTTTGAAGTGTTTTTATGATGCTACTCGAAAACACTTGCCACATAATGTCAACATCTCTATCTGATGGACCTTAGAATTTACTGATTTTTTTTTTCATTCATGTTGAGATCTTCCAGGTTTCTGGTGTGATGAACAATTTTCTTTTGAAATCTTGACATTTGGGTAGAATCTTAAGGACTGTGGACCTTTTTTGAGTCTTCTTTTTAACTGTCTTTTTTTTTTTTTTCTTTCTGACACGGTTCCAGTGGTGGGACTGGAGGGAGAGTCCTGCCTCGTTCTTGCCAGGGAGACGTGGAGGCCCAAGATCCCCAAGCAGCTCCTGCTGACCCTGAGAAGCTGTGTCCTTCTCTCCACTTAGTCGTGGGGCTTGGACCTGTGTAGGGACCTGCTAGGACCAGCAGGGCTGAAAGCCTCAGGTGTGTTCTTGGTACTGTGCACCAGCCTCCTGGTGAAGGCGGGGGTTGGTGGAGTGCTGGGGGCCTTGCCACAGCCCAGAGAAGCAGGAAGTGTAAGCTGTGCACCCAGTCTCTGCTGGTGGGCCGCACTGCAGGATTCTCTGACACTTGGCTGGGGTACAACAGCTATTGCCTAAAACTTTTCTCTTACTTGCCTATCCCATCCTGGACTCTTGGGGCAGGCTTTTGTTGGGGTTCGTTTAGTCTGCTTGCCTTTGGGATTTCTGATTTCCCAGCTTCTTCAGCTCATGCCCAGGATACGGGAAACAGAAAGAAACCAGAAGACAAGGCGGGGTGTGGCACCCCTCTGATCCCAGTACTTTGAGAGGCTGAGGCAGGAGGATTACCAGTTTAAACCCAGCTTGGTCAGCTTAGCCAGATCATGTCTCAAAATGAAGAATAAGAGGAGTTGGAGGTGGAGTTCAGGGTGAAGACCCTGAGTTCAATCCCAGTACTGGAGATGGAGGAGGCAGAGGAGGGGAAGGGAGAAGAGGAGGAGAAGGGCAAGGGGAAGGGAAGGAGGGGGAGGCGAGAAAAGGAAGAAGAAGAAAGAAGTGGAAGACGAGGGGAGGAGCCAGGAAACTCACTGTTGCACTGGGCCTTTGCTCTGAAGGTTCCCGTCAGCTTGTCTTCTCTTCTCCTTCCAGAGTCATTGTGTGTGTGTGTGTGTGTGTGTGTGTGTGTGTGTGTGTTTCCATGTAACAGACTTTTTAGAGGTGCTTGTCAGGAGGAGCAGGACAAGTACATCTACTCCAACATTTTGGAAGTGAAAATCCTTGTTTCACTTTTTGGATACATTTCAAGGTAAATGGGGTGATCAAAATGTATAGTGAATATTTGAATTTTTAAAACACAGTAAAAGACACATTGCCACTAATCCTCCTCAAAACACTCCTCCTTGCTTCAAACCCCCTCATCCCAACGTTCTTGCCACGTTCCGACAGTCCTGGAGGCCCTCGTTCGTGTTTGGAGTCTGTCCAGCCCCAAGGCACCCCTCAGGTGCTGGGGATGGAGCCAGGCCTGCACACTGAGAGACATCCCCAATGCTTTTCGTTGTTTGGAAGCAGGCTCTTGCTAAGTTCTATGGGCTGGACGTAAATCTGCAATCCTCCTGCCTCAGCCTCTCAGAGCACTCGGATTTCAGGCCTGTGCCACCACTCTGGGCCTAAGTTTCTGTCTCAAAAGCTGCTTCACTGCTGGGAATCAGTACACAACTGGACGTAATGCTAACAAGTACAAGCAGGAGCAAAGCGGTCAAGTAAGTTTTATTACTCACAGTAAGAAGAGCACAGGTGGTTATGCCCAAAGCATGGGGCATTTAATTTGTGCATGTTCTTAAGGGGAAGACTTTGTCTCCTCATACCCTCAACTAAAGGCAGCTTCTTCATACATGGAATGTTCAAAAATGGGGCCCAAGACGCCTTCGAGTAGAGCATTTAGTATTATAATGAACAAAGTTTACAGGTTCTTTCTAAACTTCTCTCAGGGGCCTTATCTGAAACTAAAAACAAGTTTGAAGGGCCATTAATAGTCATTTAAAGGGGCAGCAACTGTTCCCTGTGAGCACAGGTGACGGTCCTTAAAAATATCTGGTCAGAAGCTAACAGATGTGCCACATAAGTGACTTCCAAGTCACCTGCAGGAGGAGGGCAAGACGTACGGCTCAGAGAGCGCGATCAGCCGAGACTGTGTGGCGAGTTCTTGGGGCAGGCAGATGCTAGCCCTCTCCCCTTTTCAGGCGCTGCCCCAGAAGAATTGGCAGCAGAGTCAGAAAGCTATGTGAAGAAGATGGATCCTGGGACTCGGCGTTTGCAAGTCTTCGAGCAAGTCCTCTCCTGATGGGGGGAGGGGAGATCTCACCCTCAGACGTGAGGGAGGGAGTCAAAGCCTGGTGACAGGATTTCACCCGAGTGACCTCTGAGACGCATCACTTTCGTCACCGCACGCTCAGCAGAGCTATCTGTCGCCTGCAGACATGGCCTGAAGTGCTTAGGTTTTATTTTGGTTAGTTCTTACACAACCTTTAGTTCCTATTTTAACAGAGGATCACTGGAAACTTAGAAGAGTCTAATAATTTGCCCAAGATTGGTGAGAGGCTCCTGCAGAATGCTGAGCCAGGTCTGCCTGATCCTAACTCACTTGTTTTTAGCCACGTTCACTATCTGCTCAATTCTGAACAGAGGAGAAAAACATCCTTTGGGATCAGAGTTCTCAGAGCTCAGAAGAAGATTCCACAGTCAAGCTGCCCTGTAGAAGAGAAGAAGGGTGAAGGACCTGCACCAGTTCCGGGAGGCTCCACAGGGAGCGAAGAGCTATGGCCTGACGGCGGCGCTTAGATTCAGGAACTGGAAAAGCCTGCGTTCAAAACCGGATGCTACATGAATGCTAGGAGTCGGGGCAAGTTGTCAGAGCCTTCCACACTTCCATTTCCACATCTGTAAAGTGATTAATAATGATCTCTCCCTTGGGTTGTGGGTGGATACAATGAGACCGTACCAGGTTCACAGTAAATGCCAAAGAAATGCTGTCCTACTGTTTCCATTTTCCATTGTTCTGGGAAGAGGGAGGCACCATGACACAGAAAGTTTACCCTGTGGAAGACAGAAGTGCCTTTTGGAGTAGAGGCAGCTCAGAGTAGCCACGTTTGCAGCCTTACCCAGGAGTGGTGATGTCCAGCACCTGCATGAGGGTATTTGCAGGGACCTGGCTTCTTGCATAGCGGGGCTGAGTGACTTGTGCGGTGTTTCAAACCTGCAGAGCTCATTTTGAGTCTTTGCTACAGTGGTGGCAGCGCCTCCAACAAGGGCTGGAGAGGCAGCTTTCCTTGGCTCTCGGCCACTCCAGCTGTCTTCTCTGGGAACCTGTTTATCTGGCCCAGAGGGAAGTGGGTGATTGAGAAAGATGAACAGGAGGACTGACTGTACACACTGTGACCTGCCAGCTCTGGTGCACTTGCCCTGGACACCAGGCCAGGGGCAGCACCTTTGCGGACTACAGTGCCTTGCACATGCATGGCACTGATGAGGGGCAGTTTGCAAACTTATTATAAACAGATTACATTTCATGTCCTAATGTGGCTATTGGCTACCTGCCCATGAATTTCAGTCTCCAGGAAAGAGATAATTGTTCACGGCCAGCTTTCTGTGTTTTACTCTCCATACATTACCAAGGGCTTCTTCCAGTTTCCCTTAAACACAGCACACATTTGCTCCCTTCTTCCTTTCAGACAGCACCCCCCCCAACTTCTGTGCTTAACCAGAAGTACAGCAAGCTGCTCTTCCTGCTGACCCTACCCAACAGAACCCCTTCCTTCGGAGCCAAAGAAGAGGCCGCAAAGCCAGTGCTCCCCTTTCTCCTCAGAACCCACATCATCACAGATGCAGGGACAACCAACTCCGGCCCAATAGCCTCTGCGGCTGCCACCCTGGGCTCCCGTGTGCCTGGTTCGCACAATGGTCAGCTTTTTTGTCTGGACTTTTCCTTGTCTAAAGAGTTGAGGAGTGGACGAATTCCAGAACAGGGATCCAGGCAGACCAGAGAGGATGTGGGCAGTGGCAGGAGGTGCTCTTGTTTGCCTGATGTTCGTGGATACCGGACGCACACGTGTGCACACACTCAGCCACACTTAGGCACACTTGGGTGTGCAAATGCACTCACAGGAGTTGTGGCAGGTCCCTCACTCAGCAGTTTTAATTACCTCATCTTTAAAAAGTCTGGTGACCACGGCTGTCTGTGTGGCTGTCAGGTCTCTGCAGAGGGGCCAGCCCTGTGCTCAGACCTGCTGGCCATCATCTTCGTGTTCGCACCAAGAGGGGACATGCAGACAGTGACCTGGCAGCTCCAGCGCAGGGAGCCCAGAGCCTGCTGCCCAAGCCCAGGGACAAGGGAACTCACTGGTAATCTCCCCAGGCAGCAAGCCAGGCCAAGCTGCCACCTCCTTCAGAGTGACAGCTGGGAGCTGGCTCGGCCCACCCCATGGGGAAGCCAGAAACGAGTCTGTTCACCACTGGGCCCCTGATGGAAGAGTCAAAGTAGGAGTGCCAAGCCCTGCCCATTCGGGGCTTGGCACAAGACAGTCACCCGCAGCTGTTCGCTGATCCAAAAAGCGGGCTCAAGCCAGAAGCTGGAGTGTGGCAACACTGACAGACACAAGCCACAGTGCCCTTGTGTCTCTGGCAGAACCGTCGGGGCCACAGTGGGCTTGCCCCCACCCCAGGGCCTGGCACCTGTTTATTTTTAATTGGGATGGGGGAAATAAGGGCAAATTGTGAGGTTTTATTTTAAACCTGCTCAGAGGAGAAGTAAAATGAGGTGACCTAGAGTTGTGAAAAGGTCCCTGGTCATAAACGCCTTCACCATCAATTAACACCTCTGAATTCCTGAGGCTGGCCAGCAACTGTAACACTTTGGTTATTTAAAATTTCACACCAGCTTCTCTCTGCCACCCCCCGAGAGCATCTGGAGAAGCTACACAGTGGATTACTAGCATGTACTTATTAATAGAGCGAGATGAGGCCTTCAGAGCTAGCCCCAGATGTGAGTGGTGCTACCGGGGAACATGACGTGACCCCATCAAGGACAGAGAGGCCGGCAGGAGCCCGTCCCCCATTCCTACTCGGACTCTGGCAAGCAGCGTATCTGGCCAGAAGATAAAGTGGATGGTGTCCAACTGGGGGCTCAGCCCCCGGCCTGCTACATCTGGCTGTCTCTGGGAAGGAAGGAGGACACAGGTTTTAGGCTTTAGAATTTCAAATGTATTTTTAATAGGTAATCTTTGCATGCAGTCCAAAAAGTAAAAGATCCAAATTAGTGTACAGAGAAGGGTTCTTCTTTTCCACTCTGTCCTTCAGAGTCCTGTCTTCATCCCCAGAAGCGACCCCCACTGCCTGATTCCGCGGGTCCTGTGGGGTTCTCAGCACACACAGCTGGGGCGCTTGATTCTGTTACACAAAGGGCAGCACACCACACCGCTGTTTATTTAGCCAGTTGCAGACTGTTAGACATTCGGGTAGTGTTTAGTCTTCGATGAATACGAGTGATGCTGCCCAAATAGCCTCCTGGGTACAGTCGGCTCACACCTGTGGGTGGTATCTGTAGGTGAATTCACAGCAGCTGAATTCCCAAGTTGAGCAGTAAGTATGTTTGCAGTTTTGATAGATATTGCCAAACTGTCTTCCAGTGTGGTCACGCTATTTTACAAACCACTAGGATACAGAAGAATATCTGTTTCCAATGCCTTTTGGCCTGTGGAACATGAGCAAAACTCCACAGCTTAAAAGATTAAAAATGGTAGCTTGATAATAGATTTCAACTGTGCTTCTCTTTCAATTGCATGAGATTGGCCATCTCTTTGAATGCTAAGGGCCATGATGAATACATATTTTATATTAAGGATATTTGCACCTTGCCTGAAGTATTAATTTAAAATAGGTTTTTCTTCCAATTTGGCATCTGCTTTTTGTGTTTGCTTATAGTATGGTCAGCCATGCAGACAAATGTGATTTTTTTTTTTCTGTTTGTTTTTATTTTGACACAGGATCTTGCCATCTAGTTCAGGCTGGCCTTGAACTTGTAGTGATCCTCCTGCCTACATGCTCTGCTTACAATCTTGATCTTTTAAATGCAGTCATTTTCATCGTTTTCCCTTTTGAGTTTTGTATGTCATATTTATATGTATTAAAATATTCCTTGCTTTGAAATGAAAAGAAAATATTGTTTTCTTTCAGTATTTCTATGGCTTCCTTTTCTTTTACATTTAAATATTTGATCTATGTGGATTGCATTTGGCTCTTATAATGTGCAGTCTGGACTCGACTTTATTTTTTGCCTGCGAGCAGTCCCATCACCTTCACATTATTCACCAAATGTTCCATTTGTCACCACTCATTTGAGATGTTACTTCTGACCTCTCAGAGTGTGACCTGTGCTTGGTCGTCTTGCGAGCCCTATACTCTGAAGAATAGTAATGCTTTTCAGTGAGTGACACATCTTGCTACAAAGGCTCAGAACTCCTGACCAGGGAACACTCCATATGACCTTCTTATTTATAGCTTAATATACTGTCTGGGCAACTTTCTCGGCCATGGAACACTATACTTGATACCCACAATCTGAAGGGGGAGTTTATTTCTGCTCACATTTTAGTCCATTGTGAGCTGGCTCCAAAGAAGGACAGCATGGCCCCAGGACTTGATGGAGGAGTAGCTACTTTTGCCATGGCAGACAGGAAGCAGAGTCAAAGGAGGAGCTGGGCAGGAAGACAGAATTTTCCAGGACCATGGCCACAGTGGCTCAGCCTCTTCTGGCCAGGCCCCACCTCCTAACAGCAAGTCATCTGTAATGTCCTCATAATTCCATTACTTTCCATGAAGCCTTAGAGGGACATTAAGATATAAACCCTAACACAGAAGAAAACGCTTCTTTCTCATTTAGAAAACGACTTTTCCTGCTTGCTGAACTTTCTAATCTATCTCATTTAAATTTCCCTCCACTCACTCCACCTGGTCACTTAAATGCAGGTCCTGGTGAAAATGTCACTAACCTTGTATAAAATGTGTGGCGATTTCAGCTGGGAAGAACACAGCCTAAGTCAGAAGGGTGGAAGAGGGGAGGGAGGGAGCACAGGAGGGAGGAAAGGAAGCCTTTTCCCTGAGCCCCGAGCCCCAGAAGTGGTTGGGTCTGTACCTGCTTCTGAAAGGGCCGAGATGTCAAAACTCCCTGAGGGCCGCGTTGTGGTCCCAAGTCCCTCTTGAGCTTGAATTTCCTGCTAGAGTCCTGTCCTGAAGAGGCAGGGGGTTAGCTACTGTGAAGGACAAAATGAAGGTACTCCCCAGCGCGATGTCCATTGGATACATGCAGACAGGGGTCACAGCCAGGAGGAGCCCTATCTGACAGGCCACACATAACCATTTCCTGTGACTGTGTAGGGTCACAGGAGGTGTCCAGCAGTCTGAACATGTCTACTGCCATTCTCAGCACATGCCAGAGGAGTTTTTGCTTTGAGGAAGACTTTGGTATGAATACCATTTTCCAAATTCTTTTGTCCTTGTATATTTTTCCTTAAAAAGAAAATCACTTGTAAGACCATCACTAGAGATAACTACTAGAAAGAAACCAGAATTTGTACTATTTTTCCATGTATAAAAGAAATATGTATTTTTTCTACAACATTGAGATTACAGCACCTGTAGCACTTTTCATTAGGAAATAATCTTTTGAAACATGCATATTACAGTGTACTTGGTGTCTAAGTGCATCATGGTCTATTTAACCATTCTTTTTTTTTTTTTTTTTTTTTTTTT
>PVIR01010307.1:0-26544 GCA_004026965.1 Petromus typicus
TAGCATTTCCAAAATTTTGTTCAAATTTAAATTGGCATTTAATTCAATGCAGAATATCATGCTTTTATTAATATTCCATAACTAGCTTATGTGATGCTAGCAGTAAATGACAAAACAGAATATTTTAAAAGCATGGTATAACAAAATATTGTAAGACATGTAGCCTATCTACATAGAAAAGTATGTTATCTTGCCAGCATAATCCCAGCACTCCAGAGGCAGAGGCAGGAGGCTCATCATGAGTTTGAGGCCAGCCTGAGCTACATAATGAGTCATGGCCAGTCTGAACTACATAATGAGACCTCGTCTCAAAAAAAGAAAAAGAAAAAAAAAAAAAAAAAACAGCTAGGCCTGGTGGCTCATGCCTATAATCCCAGCACTCAGGAAGCAAAGGTGGGAAGATTGCTTTGAGTCCCAGGCTAGCCTGAATGACATAGCGAGTTCAGGGCCAGCCTGAACTACAAAGTGGGACCCTGTCTTAAAAAAAAGAAAAAAAATCAGGGTGCTGGGGGGGAATGAGAATCAAGTCATGTCATATTCTAGTACAAATAATGTTGAATGCAATGATGATGTGTATTCATAATGTACCAATAAATATTTGAATTAAAAAAAATCAAGGAGCTGGGGATTTAACTCAGTTCAGTGGTTCTGGAACCTGCCCTGCAAGCACAAGGCATGCCTATCAGCATCAGTACCATACACCATAGTGCCAAGCATGGTGGTTCACACCTGTAATCCCAGCACTCAGGAGGCAGAGGCAGGATTGCTGAGTTCAGGATTGCTACACAGAAAGCTCAGGGCCAGCTTGAACTGCAAAAGTGAGACCCCATTTCAGAAACAAAAAATCTAAAAGATGTATCTTGAGACTATAGCTACCCTGAAATAGTGGTTGTTCTTAACTCTATAAAATTCTGGACTACAAACTTTGCAAAATCCTTAGTATCAGAAGTGGCCTAAATACCAATGACTTATTTCTTATCTGCTTTCCAATTTTAAACAAAGAAAAAACATTTTTTAAGAGTCATCTGGTATTCTCAGTTCAAGAGTTAATGTTTGACTTTAATCTTTATTATTCACTAGCTAGATCCACGCATATTTAAGAAACCTGTCACACTCACATTCTGGCTGAAACTATGTGGCCTTTTCACACAACAGTTAGAACCCTAAATGACTAAGTATAAAAATATTTCCAAAACAGTACTTTCCAGAGTCCATGAACACTGAAGACCAGGGGCAGGGAGTATAGCTTAGTACAAAAAGCTTGCCTACCATGCTCAAGGCCCTGGGTTTGATCCCAGCACTGCAAAACAATAGCAATGGCAAGGAAAAACTTTGAAGGGCAATACCATGCAAATGAAGTACTAAAGAGAGCACTTAAACACCATTTTCAAGTTAGAGATTACTACACTGTTAGGAGAAAAGATTTCTATGGAAAAGGAATTTAACAATACTATTCACATCTTTTGTGTATTTTTGCCAGCCATGGTGGCCCATGCCTATAATCCCAGCACTCTGCGAGGCTGAGACAAAACGATCACAAATTCAAGCCTAATCTGGACAATTTACAAGACACCGGTTTCAAAGTGTGTGAAGGTCTGGGTTCAATTTCCAGTACCTGACACATACAGTGAGAATACCGAAAGTCTGCACTAATAATCACCCATCTAAACATTAAAAATAAATGTCCTAGACAGATTAAAAATTGAAAATACTAAAAAAAAAAAAAAACCCTTACACTCAGAAAACATTTCAACCCCTTATAGTTATTTCTAGTTCTTTCATTTTTATCATCTTCACAATGTAGGTTACTAATTATGCAGAGAAAATTAGCTTGTGGAAATCAGTTGATATTTTGACTTTTATTTTTACAAAGTTTTAAAACTAGAGTTTTTAATTTGTTTAAGCATGAAAATGTTTAACTTTTTTTTTTTTGAGACAGGGTTTCGCTTTGTAGTTCAGGCTGGCCCTGAGCTCAGCCTCAAACTCACATCACAGCATTCCTCCTGCTTCTGCGAGTGCTGGGATTACAGGTGTGAACCACCACACCCAGCACTGTGGTATGTGGTACTGGCTGCTGCTGGGTGTGAGTCTCCACGACCAGTATGGTATGTGGTTAACCAGGGATCGAACCAGGGTCCTTGCGCTTGCAAGACAGGCGCCGGAACCACTGAGCCAAATCCCCAGCCTGAAAATGCTTAACTTTTTAAAAGTTGATGGAGCCAAATTTATATCTGCATAATTTATGTATACTATTTTCATTAAACCTCCATTGTAACAGGGTTTTTAAAAAGGGGCATAAATCTGTTTAAAATTTATCACTACTTTCTTCAAATTTCTAAAAATTTTTAAAAATTGAAATATTTTAAGGATTTTTGTCAAACAGAGCCCACATAACTTAACTTGCTTATTTCAGACAGGACTTTATTTTCCTTTAGAAGTAAACTTCCAAAGGAGAAGCTACAGAATACTTCACTTTTTATGAAAGTAATTAAAAATGCTGTGTAAGTCTTGCCGCATATTGGGAGGGTATACTGCAGACGGGGTGAAAGTGTAACTCTTTTCCTCATTAGAAAAATTGGTCTTACACAGAATTTTTGAAATAAAAGGTCAAAAATTCCTATTTAACAACTTCCCTGCTGCTCAGTATTTTCCCCATAGGTAGCCTTTTTCTTGAGAACTACAAAACCCGAAGATAAAGATCTCTCTGTATGTAACCCTAACTTTTATAAAGGGTACTATGCTATATGAAATCATTTCCTGCTACAGAATAAAAAACTTTTAAATTCTAAATTCACACAAAGTGTGTTTAGTTTGTACCCAACTGGCAGGATTTCAGAGTACAGCTGGCAGTAAATAAGCCATATGCCTGATCTGTTCAGCTCTTCCCTAAGATATTCTTCTTCAATTTCTTCCGTCCAACTGCCAACTACAGAAAAACTCCAATTTTCCTTTTGGCTGTTTTTTTGGTTTTCCAATACTACTAAGAAACAAAAATTCAGGACCTTGTGCTTGCCAGACAGGTGCAGAGCCACTGAGCTAAATCCTGGGCTCCTGGCCTTATTCATCATGTTTAAACATATGGAAAATAGGGTCGGAAAGGAGTAGTCATTCGTTTTGGAATAGCTACTCTCCAATGTTCTCTTGATAGTTCTACTTCTAGCCTCAGAAAACAAACCTTTTTGTTGATATGGAAAAATTACAGCCTCATAGTTTTAAACTTAATACAAACTTTATTCCGAACTACACAAAGGTAAGTTAAGCATTCTTCATTACTGAGAGGTATTAAGCAATTAAAAACCCCTACCATATGTTGTAATACAATGCCCTCTATGGACTAAATAACAGCACTTCAACATTATTGAAATGAATCTAAAGAAATGGATAAAGATTTTAATCTACAAAATGCATGACATTACAACTTAAAACAGAACAATGAGTATCTTTGAAGTCTATAAACAATTTAATATCAACTAAAATGAGTACTAAAATTTCTCAAAATTGAAAGCAATACTATTTGATGAGAAGTGAATAAATGCTGAAATAAACAATCTAAAATATAGCTACTCTTCAAGGTTTAAAGCATTTCTGAATTCAGATTTCATTAGGCTCTGAACAGACATTCTAAAACTTTTCATTAAAAAATAAACATTTGAGAAAATCTTGACATACTTCAAAATGTCTACATTATTCAAGCATCTAATTCAGGACAACAGGTCAAAATGTAAAATTGTTTACAAAAATCATTTTTAAAGTCATTTATAAGTGTAAAGTGCATATATGTGGGTCATTAAACGTCTGCTCAACTGAAAAAACTAAATTCTGTATCGTCAGTTATAAAGTATTTTATAGAACTGGTTTTTGGTTAGCAACACTAGATGGCACCAACACACCAGTCTACAGCTGACTCCCCAGGGGACAACAGGTAGCCTATCCTCGATTTTCTGGCCCTTCCATAGGATTGTTGCCTGGCACCGGAGAACTAGATCAGAGTATTACAGTTAACAAGAAAAAAATTCCACCAACAAACTGGCACATGACACAAAATGATGTCTGATCAGAATCCAAAATCAATTTTAAATAGATCACAATTTAATGTGTAAATAAAAATATAAATAATAAAGACATATTTATAAAACACGAAGATGCCTCCAAAATGTACAGAAAAATCAAAATCTTTTTAAAAATTGAGGGAAACCTATAAATGACAAGAGTATGTGGGGCTAGGGATTTAGCTCAGTGGTCCTGGCATCTGCTTGGCAAGCACAAGGTCCTGAGTTCAGTCCACAGTAATAACATAACAATTCCGGTTTTGGTGACTCATGCCTGTAATCCCAGCATTTGGGAGGCAGAGGCAGGAAGATTGCTCTGAGTTTGAGGATGGCCTAGGCTATACAGTGAGTTCAGGGCCAGTCTGAGCTACAAGGCAAGACCGTCTCAAAAAAAAAAAAGTATGCGTAATATATACTATGAGCATTCATATACACCAGGAAAATAATGAATGACTAAATTTTAAAGTAGGCAAAAAGTAGAAATGAGCAATTTACCAAAACCAAAATATAGCCAATATATATATGGAGTATGTTCAGATTCACCAAAAATCAAAGATCAAAACAGCAAAATGCCACTCCTATTTATCAAACTGGTAATGTCTCTTGGGGGGTGGAAGCCCTGCCACCCAGGACCCTTGCACTTTTGAGGCAGGAACAGCACCACTAAGCTATATCCTTGAAACTCAAACTAGCAATGTAAAAAATAAATACAAAGTATAGGCCAGGGAATTTAGCTCATAGTTCCAGTGCCTGCCTCACAAGCATTATGTCCGAGTTCAATCCCTGGAACCAACCCACCCCCCCAAAAAATACCAAGTACAAATTTCTGGAAACACACCTAAGAACTTTGGGGGAAAAAAAAAAAAAAAGCTGGGTAGAGTACCACACACCTATAATTCCAGTACTCTGGAAGACTGAGGTAGAAGTTCTACAAATTCAAGCCCAACCGGGGCGCAACTTAGTATTAGTAGAGAATGTTTTCTAAAAATAATGTAGGGGCTGGACATTTAGCTCAGTGGTTCCAGCACCTGTCTTACAAGCGCAAGACCCCAGGTTCGATCCCCTGGTAACCACATACAGCACTGAGCATGGAGACTCATGCCTGTAATACTAGCACTCACGAGGCAGGATGACTGCTGTGCTGTGAGCTTGAGGCTGAGCTCAGGGCCAGCCTGAACTACAAAGTGAGAGCCTGTCTCCAAAAGAAAGAGAATGTAAAAGGGCCAAGGGCATGGCGCAGTACAAAAGCCCTGAAAGAAAGAGAGGAAGGGAGAGACGGTAGAAAGGAGTACTTTATATGTGGAAATGTTATCTAAACAAAAACTTCTCGAGTGGTGATCTTAAGGAAAATAGCTGTTTTCTTACTGTCTGTTACAAAGTGAAACTGGTACAATTTTTTTGGTGGCCAATTTTTGTCAAAACTCCTAAACATTTTCATATCCATTAACTACAATTTTGTATCGAGTAATTGTGAAGAATTATGTAAAATATGTGTAAATATAAACAAATTAGTAGCAAAAGCATTATTTATGAATAAAGTTAAAAACAATCTAAGGATCTGAGAACAGCAAGCTAACTGGTCAGATTATATTCACACTAAAGAACCCAAAGCAAAGCATTATAAAGTATGCAGCAGAATGTTTAACAGGGAAATGTTTGCATTAAATAAAACATTGTTAAAAAATTTTAGGCATATATATATTCAGAATATGGTCCCAATTTAGTAAATATTTATACTAATTAAGTCCACATGTTGACATCAAATGAGAATATATTCTAAAATATTCATACCAGGGCAAAATTGTAAGTTTTTCCATCTCACTGCTTTTCTGTATTTTTAGAATTTGTACAATAAGCATAATTCCTGATTATTTCATGAGCAGTTACCTTGACTTCACTGACAATAGGTCCTTGAGAGAAATTCCTACTACTATAATCACTGAAACATTTTCCCAATGTGAAGAAAAAAGCCAGGATTAGAATTCAATTCTGTAAAATGCTCATAAGAGAATTCTTTTAACCATATTTAGCCATCTTCAACGGTGCTTACATTTTTCAATCTGTTCTGGCTGTACATTAGGCCAATGTCACTACTTTAATGTGATTCCTTTTATTAACAACAGCCAGGTACT
The DNA here is from genome assembly GCA_004026965.1 of Petromus typicus. NCBI lineage: Eukaryota > Metazoa > Chordata > Mammalia > Rodentia > Petromuridae > Petromus > Petromus typicus. The sequence continues at coordinate 6,182 of PVIR01010307.1, forward strand.
AATTTAGCCATACTACACATTTATACTAATAGCTCCAGTTGAAGGCATCTGAACACAAGACTTTGCTTGTGCTAGGACAGTACTCTACCACTGACTTCTGTATAACCTATACTGGAAGTGAGAAAAGAAAGAAAGACTATACCAAGTAACTTGTGAATAAAGTTTCTGCCTATTTTATATTCAATCATGAGGAGGGTTATAAGAGGGCGATTTTCAAACAAGACCTCAGACTTTTAAGTGAGTGTAAAGTTGTAGTGATACAGTGAAACCATTTTATATTTTAGACAAACTGTAAGAATTGTTTGAACAAATGAATGTACTGGAGTTATCAGTAATCAGGGCCCTTACTATATGAAGAATAGACAAATATAAAATATACAAAGAAAGAACCCTATGGGAATGGATTAGAATCGAAGATATCTGTGTGAACTCATCACTTCTAAAATGTGTATGGTTTATCTGTGTGTGTTTGCATATAAACAGTTTTATAGTTCTGTCCACTTGAGGTAGAATAAAAAAACTTCCACAAGTAGCATCCATTCTTGATATTTAATATTTCACTATGTAAAAAATTATCTTATTCTATACTAAAAGAAATCAGGAATTCTTTAAAAAAAAAAAAAAAGGCTCACTCTCCAGGGCTGAGGCAGATGAGATTTATTCAGAAGACAAGCCTAGACTGGTACAACCACTATGGAGATCAGTGTGGAGATTCCTCAAAAAACTAGAATTAGAAGTGCCATTCAACCCTCTTCCCCTGCTAGGGATACATCAAAAAAATTAAGATTCATATCACAGCAACATATGTGCACCCATATTTATTGCAGCTCAGTTTGTGATAGCTAAATCTTGGAAAATACCCAAACGTCCATCACTGGAGACTGGATAAAGGCGTGGTTTTTCTATAAAATGGAGTATTACTCTGCCATAAAGAATAATAAGTTTGAGTCATTCATACTCACATGGGCACACTTTCAGGACAGTCTCATAAGTGAAATAAATAAGTCACAGATGTGTAAATATCACATCTTTTCTCCTATGAGAAACTGAAAATGTAAATGACTCTAGAATTTATGTTAGATATTGTAAAATAGAAAATATTCAGAGGGAAATGTGGGGAGAGCTAGGTAACAAGGGGAAAGAAAAAACTGTGATGGTGACAAAAAGGAAACAAAGTTTATGTACATAGGGGGTGGGGCTGGGGAATGCGGGGGAAAAATGAGAATCAAGTTATGTCATGTACTGGTAAAAATGGCCTATGTTGAGTATGATCATGATATGTATATCAAATATACCTATTTCACAATAAATTTTTTTTTAAAAGACAAGCCTACATTCTGTTACTGCAGAAAATAAGCGATCCCATTCTAACTCATTCTCTCCCAAACAGTTGCCATGTCAAATTAAAGTACCTTCTAAATTATGTAATTTATCAGCAGAACAGGTACGGCAATCAATTGTGAACCACTGAAGGTTTACTAGAAGTCTGGAACTCCACTCTTGTTCACAGAATGTCAAAGGTTAACTAAATAACGCTGAGGGAGTGGTAGAGTTGAAAAATCCATCATTCTGCAACTATTGTGGTAAAGACTGGATCAAGCAAGAATCATCAATAAACACTATGTAGGAATATGGATTTTGATGGGAAGGAGGATACTTGCATGGTCTTGAAGTGCAACCCAAAGCATGCTTATTAATTTTAACGGAGAGAATAAAAAAAAGGGAGGAAGAAAGTGGTACTGTAGTTATATAACAAAGCAATCATGGTCAGGGACCTCTCCCAGATAGTAAAAATTTAATCTCATCAATGAAGGACTGAACAATACCAAGTACCTCCCGATGTACTATGAGAAGGAAACTACCTGATCTATATAGTATTTTTGACCATAAATCCAAAGCCTAAACTAATCACTAAAAAACACTGGACACATCCAAAATGAATAATGCTCTATTAAAGCAGGAGGGATGTTCTTAAAATTTTTTTAATGTCATAAGGGATAAAGAATGGAAACATTCCAGATTAAGGAAGCCAAAAAACCTTGACAATGCTGGGCCCGACTCAATCCTGTACTAGTGGGGGAAATAGGATATAAATGACATCTAAGTGAACTAACAGAAATGGAACATGGTGTGAGAGTTAAGCTGGCTTGTCAACTTGACTGGCTTGAGAGTGCCTATGGGACTAGTAAAGCACTACTGGGTGTTCCCTGGGTGAGTCATACAGAACCGACCTTGGGCACTTCACAACTGTGTTTAAAGCAAAGAGTATTTTGGGGAGGATTAATGGCAATGTGTCTTTTACTGCAATGCATTTTTTAAATTAAATATTCACCATATATTTTTATCACATGTGATGAAACAGTCACAGCAATTCTGTAAAATGAAATATTACACTATGTCCTCATCCACCCTGTTCCATTGATCTGGCGTTGTACAACTTCTGGCTCTTCCCCAAAGTCAAGTAACTATAAAAGATAAGTATTTTTTAATCAATTCAATATACCAAGGTAGCCACAACAACACAACTAAAATCACAAAAGAAAATTTCCAGAGCTGCTTCAGAAAGTGGCAAGAATAAGTATATTCAAAGCAATGGGGAGTAATTTGAGAAAGATTAACAGCAATGCGTATTTTACTGTAGTGTTTTTGTCTTTTTTTTGTTTTTTTTTAGGTTTTTTGAGACAGGGTCTCGCTTTGTGGTTCAGGCTGGCCCTGACCTCAGCCTCAAACTCACATCCCAGCAATCCTCCTTCCTCTGCCTCCCGAGTGCTGGGATTACAGGCGTGAAACACCACGCCCGGCACTGTGGTATGTGGTACTGGTTGCTGCTGGGCGTGAGTCTCCACGCCCAGTATTGTTACGTGGTTACCGGGGATGGGATCCGGGTCCTTGCACTTGCAAGCCAGGTGCCGGGACCATTGAGCTAAATCCCTGGCCATGTACTGTAGTGTTTTTAAGTTTAAGCATTCACTTTACTTTTTAAGTGGTCTCTGACTCCTTCCTCTCTGGCAATATTACCCTCCTCTGCTTCTTGGCTTCCGTAGGTTTGAGCAGCTTTCCTCCTCCCGGCCCTTCTGCTATGCACATTCTGCCTTAATGCCAATCAGCCTTAGACTGAGCCCTCTAGAAATGTAAGCCAAATCAAGTTCTCCTTAAAGTTGTTGTAGAAGGTATTTTGTCTCAGTGATAGGAAGAGTGACACATAAGGGCAGTAATCAGAAAAAAGTACTGTACCAATGTAAGAATAGCTGTACCCTTACAGAATTTCAACTGTTTGAAGGCAAAATGCCAAAGGGATCATTTATTTCAAATGATTCTGAAACAACAACAACAAAAAGATATATCTATGTATCTACAGAAAGGAGATTTCACAAATGGTAAACCAAATGAGGTAAAACATTATGGATGATTTCAGATGAAGGCTACAAGACAGTCTTTGTATGTATTTTTTATTTTCCTAATTTTTGCTAAAAACTGAAATTATCTTAGCTTTAAAGCAAAGGAAAACAATCCTAACCATCAGTTTTTATTGTCTTCCTTCCAGTCAAAGACAAAAAAAGCATCTAACATAAAGAAACTCTTCTCTAGCATTGACTGGGTTTTCAGTTTAGTTCCAAATAAACCTAAATGTTTATTTGCAATTAGTCACATATGGGCAGTCTGCAAATCCATCCATGTGCCTAACTGCAAATTAAGTCTGTTCAGATACTGAACATAATACACATCAAAACAGAATCTGGAAAACTTTGTCCATCTATATATGTTAACAAGTCTACATGCTTACTTACTCATGTTTGCTATCTACAACTTACACAAAACCATCTCCTCTCTTAAGTTATTTGCAACAGTGGAGAGTTAGCCTCTTCCCTTACCATGGTCTTTGACTCACTGCTATTATATGCTCCCTTCCCTAAACTGTCATGACTATGCCAGATTCCATGTATCAACCAACAAAACATTTCAATTATCATCAAATAGTGCTGCCAGTGAGTTAACTTCAATTTCACAAGTTTTACCATCGTAGCCTTTAAGTATAATAGCCTAAATTTTCCAAGAATTAAGTGTATTTTACTTTATAGCTTTGTCAAACAGTGAGAAACTAAAGAAATGGAAAAACAAAAACTATAAACCTTTAACCAAGATTTTTAAAACATTAGAGATATGTATGAAAAGTGGGGCCTGGATAATTAAAAACAGCCTCTCAACAATAAGGTACACCGGATTGTGACAATTATAGACTATAGAAAAGTTAGTGTATTTTAAATACAGTTTGTTATAAACTCTTTTATGAAGAGAGGGTATAGGAAGACTAATACTGCTTTTTTTCTCATCAAATTTTACTTCAAAAAGTAAAGCGACAAAAGTTATGTGTCCTAATACCCTGGTCATCTCCCTTACAAAATAAATCTTCCCAAAATTAAAACTGAATTCTACCTACAAAATGTCTTTTAAAAAACAAAATGAGCATACTAGAGGTAACGAATAACCTGAAGAAATTAATGTTTTACAACCTAATAGCTATTAATGTTTTTCATGTTTAAAAGTATACATAGTAATAAGTAAAAATATCATGTATATTATAATTTTTCCCTCTCCAATCATCTTACTGTGCTGTCTGAAACCTTCATACTATCATGAACCTGTTCTCCTAAAGGTCAACTTCTTCACTCGTGATTCCTGCCATTATCTCACCTTCACTAACACGTGGCTCTTCCTTTAGGACAATGCTAACCCTAATCCTAACCCTAACCTGCTCAGTGTCTCATAGATATCCTCATACTAATGAATTCAAAACTGACTTCTTCTACTTTTCCTTTTAAACCTATTTTATTTTCTCATGTATCCTGTTTCAGTTTCTCGATGTCCATCCATGCATGCATACACTAGGACTTCTCCTGGAATTACCTTCTACTTATCCCTTTATCTTTTGTTTCATATCTGCACATACCAAGTCTCCATGCTCACATTTCTGTTACCTGAATGGTCAGTATTTCCATTTTTTAATACAGAAACCATTTCTAAAATGGTCTGACGAAAACTAGCGCTATCTACAATAAGTATACTCAGTAAGGAAAAGATAATAGCTACCATTTCAATAGAAAAAAGTCAAATTAGAATACTAAATAAGTACGGGCAATCTACTTTATGCAAAGCCAGAAGAAAAAATGAGAATTAAAACTTTTCAGAAGATTAAGAGCATACTTTAATTTATATTTTTCTAAGTAAGGCCAAAAAGAGTATGCCTAACTTATATATCTTATTGGGAAAAAAAAAATGTTCCATATTGAAACAGTGGAAGCATGCTTTGAAACTAAGATAAAAATAAACATCTGAAAATATGTTAATCTCTTATCTTCATTCAATCACGATACACTGAAAAAGATATTGAAACCCATTCTAATAAAAAATTTTTTCTAGTTCCATGATACAATATTAAAATTAGCAACTGTGTGGAGAAGTTAAGTACAGGGGTGAGTGATGAGACTAAGAAAAGCAGAAGCAGCACCAAAACTGGTAACTAGTGGTAGAGAACTCTAATCTATGTCATGTACTAGACTCTACAAATGTAATATGACACACAACGTAGTCATCATTCCCTGGTTAGTTAAAAAGCGGCATGAAAACATGAAACAGTGCCCAGACTGATTACCTGATGTTTTACTCAGCTCTGCCGAAAATATAGCAGATGGTGATCTGTCCTCTTTTTCTGAATCAGAAGGAAGTTTTTTCTCATCTTCTTTCATAACAACTTTGGGTTTAACTGCACTACCTAATTCTGTTTGAGTTGCCAAAGCAGAAACTCCTGGAGGCAGTAATGGCACCTTTGATACGTCAGATCTACCTTTGTAGAACTCATCTACGACAAGGATTTTATCTTCATCTTTAGGGTGTATGTTCTTGGAAGAAAGGTCATGGGCCATTACTGAGCATGGTAATGACTCAGCTTTATCCTGGAAATTAGCATTTTCAGCTTTATGGGATACTTCTACATCAGTGTATTCACTGGCTAATTTGGGAGAATCAGTTTTAGAGCTGACAAATGTGGGAAATTCATCTATAATCTCAATTGGAGATGAATCTGAAAATGTTTCATTTTCTCTTGAACTTGCTTCCTTAGAAATAAGTAAGTCATCATTTGAGTAAACTGCAGTATCAAGCTCCTCCATCTGCAAAGGAATTTTCTCCTTTCTGGTCAATGATGAAACTTCATCAGGTGACAGAGTATTTTTCAGAGTATCTAAATTGGGTTGAAAAGATTCCAAATATGGCTTTCCTCCTTCAGGTGGTAAAGCACTGAGTTTTCCCACGTTTTCTAGTTCTACTGATTGAGATGAAGTTTCTGCAAGATTTTCTTTCATGAGCATCACAGCTTCCTCTTGTTTTTGTGGAACTTCGGGTATGGAGTCATCACTAAAGAGGTCAACTGGTTCAGAATCAGGTGAGGAATCTTCCACTAGCTCAGAATGATCAGAGATTGGCTTTTCAACTTTTGCTATTTCTGAATAGTTGGAGAAATCTGGACTTGGTTCAGTGGAGAGCTTTGTTTCTTTAATTAAATCACAGGCAATAGATATATAAGGAGCTTCTGTTTCCTGAACAGCTCCACTTATACTTTCAGGCTCTTTAATTTCTTCCATTATTCCTGATACTTTGTTTAGTGATACATTCACGGCCTCTTCATATGGCGGAGGATTTTCAGGTTCACATTTTATGCTCTCATAACTAACTGGAGTAGCTTCTAACGGTGATGAGGTGGGCTGCGCCACAGAAGCACCAGCACTAGGAACCAGAGAATTTAATGGTGCCTCCATAACAATGTCAGGCAAAACTGGTGAAGGAGTTGCTTCAGACTCTTCAAACGATGGGCAAAGCTGTGCTACAGGGTAGAGTGACTCCTGCACAGCTTCTGATGTTTGAACCAAATCCATTTTTGTTTCATATGCTGTTTTGGTACCTGCAGCTTCATTAAATTCAGTTTCACATGCTTCTTGTACTAAATCTGGAGTCAGCCCTTCAGGCATGTTTGCCACCACTTCCTCAGTCACCTTTGACAAATTATCTGTTGTAACATAATCTGACTCAGAATCTTGTGTTGGCACAAGGAAAGGGTTTGATGTTTTGGTGCTAGTCTTCTCTGTTACAATTTGTGCCTTTTTTTCTTCTATTTTTTTCTCATCAGTCTTATTTTCTGAAGTTTGATCTTCTAACAAAGGGAAGATGTTTGTTGCAATGTTTTCAGCTGCTGTTGGGTTAAAGGAAGCACATGTGATATATGCTCTTGAACTGTCTTTTACAGGTTCTGGTGTACTGGGAAAAGAAGCATCATCATTACTGCTTTCACTATCTTTTTCATGATTTGTTTGGTCAAGGCTATCCACAAAACCTTTCCTATCCACTGTACTTTCCAATTTGCTTTCTGTATTTCCTCTAGCAGCCAAAATATCTCTGTCTCCCTTAAAAGTATCTCTCATTTCCCATACTTGCTCAAATGGTTTGAAGTCTGCATATTCCTCCCTCATAGGTGCTTCTACTGCAATTCCCATTTCATTGTAACTGTCCTTTGTTTTTTCTGGTGGTGATGTGTCTTCGTCCTCTTCTTTAACCAATTTAGTAAGGGCTACAGGTGACTGTCGATTATGAAGAATGGTACTGCTAATTAAATCCTCCTCTTCATCTTTATTCTTCATAGCTATTTCTTCCCTAGGATTTTCTACTAATATGGCAGATTCTGCTTTTGCAGAGCCACTGAATGATGATCCCATTTCTGAGTATTCTAATTCTGAATGCTCTGTTACATCTCTATCTACAAATGGATTCTTTGCCTTCTCTGGGAACTCTTTAGCAGCTTCACTTATAGTTTCTTGAAGTGCTCCCTCCATGGGAGATACTGCTGATAAGTTACCAAGGTATTTATGTTCTTTAAAAGAGGCAGTTGAGAGAGGAGACAGAGAAGGAAGAGGAGCAGCAGTTTCAAGGACAGATGGGAAATCCTCTTGGCCAGCCGAAACAGTGTTACCTGGCTGCTCCTTCAAGTCCATTTTTTCTGTGGCCACGGACAGAAAGGAAAGTTAGAGAATGCCAGTGTTCTTAGAGTTAATGCAAGTTTTATGACAGAGACTCATAAAATACTGTTAGTAAAGACTTAATTCACTAAAATGAAATGTTAATAGCATTTAATAATACAAGTAGATCTAAGTATTTGTTCTGAAAATAATAAATTGTCAATAGAAGATTTACATGGCTATTGCATAGCAATTTTTCTGTAGTTAAGGCTTTGTATATTTCAAAATAGCCAAGAGAATATTAAATATTCTCATAATAAATAAAAACGTTTGTGGTAACAGATACACTGAACAGTCTGATTTGCTCAATTAACAACATATGCATGTATTGAAAAATCACACTGTATACTACAGACATATACAATTATCTGTCAGTTAAAAATAAATTAAAAAGCATGCACATGGTTTCACAGCCAATAATATGCTATATAAAGACAATCAAATTTGGAAAAATTTATTAACTGGAAAAAGGCTTTAAACTAGTTGAGAGAAAATAAAGACTTGAGAAGAGTCTGACTGACAGCACAGGTAGGATAAGTGATTGTCAGACTGGCTTAAAAAAAACACACACACACACATAAAAGCCTTTGGCTACATGCAAGTAAACTATATAAAAAGAAAAAGAATGATCAATATATAACTATAAACTACGGGTTTAAAATTTCCTTACAAAGTTTCAATTACTAATCAACTTCTCACTTTTCCCTTGAACATAACCTACAAAAACAGAAATTTCAGCTTTTTCACTAGACAAAAACTCTTGGAACCATGCTACTCATTAAGGTGTACTGGTGTACACTACTCACTAAGGATTTAACACAACTAAAGAATCAAAGTTAGAACACATAGAGGACAAAGGCTGGCAGAAAGAACTTGCCTGCAGAGGAGTGTATCACAGGCTCAGATGCAGCAGGAAGAGCAAAAAGGGTCTCATCTGAAAAACAAATAGAATATAAGCTCAGCAGAAATAAAGACAGGTTGGAAGGAGACTAAGGAAAAGAGGAGCAAGCAAGGGTTCAGTTGGTAATGAGTTAACAAAAACTATCTACAGAGAAAAGGCCAAGACAGGAAAGAAGTTAGAAATAGTATTGTTAATGCAGACAAATCATCACATCTATTATAAAGCTGATTAACTGCTACCCACAGAGCCCATCATTTTTCAGGAGGCAAAAAAAAAAACCCATGTCAAACTTCATGAACTAAAGCAGCTTTAAGATAGTGTTCTCATTTAGCATATTGCACCCAAGACTTTTGGTCACATTTCTAGTAACTGTCATAGTCAAGCTAAAAATGTAAAAGATAAACTTCAATAAAGCTGAATTTATTCAGTTATTTATTGGTAAATGTACAATTTAGAAGAACATGTTAGAAAAGGATGCATTTTCCCATATGTTTCTAGGTTGTCTCTTGTTTTATTTCTATTTTTTGGTACCACAGATTGAACCCATGGCTTTGCAGCAAGTATTCTATTAATGAGCTACATCTCCCTCTTTTACTTGTTTTACTTCATCTTTTGAGGAAGAAGTCTCCCTACATTGCCTGAACTTGTGATTCTCCTACCTCAGCCTCCCAGACAATGCAGCGGCAATTCTGACTACTTCCAGAATTCGAAACACGTCAAGAAGGATATATGTGCTCCCTAACCCCATGCATATGCTGAAGCCCTAACCTCTACATTATGGCCCTTAAAATTTGGGAGGTGACCAGAGTTAGATGAAGTCCTAAAGTGAAGCCCCAGTCCAGTGGATTTAGCAGCCTTACACATATACTAGAGCATTTGCTATTTCTTCTCACCCTCGTTAAGCAACTGAGAGCATGAGAGCGCACTGGGAAATGGATACCCCCAAGTCAAAAGAAACCCCAGAATAAAACCTACTATGCCCACCCCTTGATATTAAAAACTTCTTACTTAAGCCACCTGGTCTACTATTTTGTCACTGGTATATTAATTTTGTACAATGTCATTTTGTACCTGTAGTTGGAAGAAGCTAACGCATCTGTGTTTTATACTAGAAAAAAGCCTCTAGAGGAAGACAATTTGAACAGCTTGAAGATGACCGGAAGGTATTCCTATAGTTGAGAGGACCCAGTAAATTTGGACATTTCTATGTGGAAGACAAATTAGAAAGGCTGACCAATATAGACAAAAGAGATGTAACTATCATCCTGTCAAGAACACAATGCTCCCATCCCATGAGGAGAGCTAACTGTACAGTGAAGAATAAATTGTGGATAAATCTATACACATGGTGGTGAGGGTAGGATGGGACACTTACCCAAATCAGTAAGACAGTAAGGCCTTAGATTTTGCAATATACACACACGTGTACACATCTTTTAAAAAGATGATATGTGATTTTAGGTAAGCTACACAATCTCATCTGTAAAATAAGGACCAAGTCTTTTCAGTGAAAATGAGAAATTATAAGCTTGCATATACTGTAATTTGGGATCAAAGAGCAAAACCAAACAATTTAGAACTGTAAATGAAAGCCTATTCTTAACAAAATACTGCTGCTCTCATCTAGACAATATAGATATTATTTCAGAGGACAAGCCACTTAGGAAATGGGCTCTAAACATGTATTAGTGTTAAAAACAGAAGAAAACCAAATTGCATCTAGAACTGTGCCAAAAATTTGGATTATTTCTTAAAATGCAATCTTATGCCTATCTAATACCAGAATGTTCCTTACACAAAAGCTGTATTTCTGGCACTTGACAAAGTAAAAATATTTTCAAGTTGGTATTTCAAATATTCATTGAATTTCTAACAAAAAGAAAATGTTAAACGTATGAAGCGGTATTCAATCCAAATTTACTCAAAATAAGTAGTGCATATCTAAGTTCTTTTTTTTTTTTTTAGGCTTTTTGAGACAGGGTCTCGCTTTGTGGTTCAGGCTGGCCCTGAGCTCAGCCTCCAACTCATATCACAGTAATCCTCCTGCCTCTGCCTCCCCAGTGCTAGGATTACAGGCGTGAGCCACCACGCCCGGCACTGTGGTATGTGGCGCTGGTTGCTGCTGGGCGTGAGTCTCCACGCCCAGTATTGTTACGTGGTTACCGAGGATCGAACCCGGGTCCTTGCGCTTGCAAGACAGGCACTGGAACCACTGAGCTATATCCCCGGCCCCTCTAAGTTCTTAAAAGAAAAACATCCAGAAGAGATCACTGGCCCTTAAACTTTCAGGAATAGGACTGTTGGGCCAGGGATTTAGATTTGTGATTCTGGTGTCTGCCTGGCAAGTTCCATCCCCAGTAACCACATACCACAGCGCATGGCGCGGTGGCTCGCGCCTGTAATCTCAGCACTTGGGAGGCAGAGGGAGGAGGATTGCTGTGAGTTCGAGACTACCATCAGCTACATAGTGAGTTCAGCGCGAGTCTGCACTACAAAGCCAAGACTGTCTCAAAACAAGAAAAAGGCCGTCGGGGATTAGGCTCAGTCTTTCTGGCACTGGCCTTGCATGCACAGGTCCTGGGTTTGATCTCTGGTAACCACATACCACAATGCAGGGTGTGGTGGCTCACATCTGTAATCTCAGCACGCAAGAGGCAGAGGTAGGAGGATTGCTGTGAGTTTGAGGCTAGCCTGGGCTACACAGTGAGTTCAGGGCCAGTCTGTACTACAGAGCGAGACCCTGTCTCAAAAAAAAAAAGGAGAGACAGAAAAAACAGCATAGGGCTCTCAGTCTCCTAAGAAAGCAATCATGAATTAAGGAATAAACTGCCTGGGCTCAAAGACCAGATCTACTGTGTAAGAGGTAGCCCTGAAAAAGTTTCTGCTTATCCTTCCTGGGCCCCATTTCCTCATCTGTAAAGGATAATCTTAACACTTACCTCAAACTTTGTGCAGGACAGAGAAGGAAAGAAAATAGCCACTTGCCTAAGGAGGCAAGGGAACCAGTGTTCAAACCAGTTTAACTTCCAAGTCCTTGTGCTTTATCTTCAGACAGATATGTCTGTGCTAAGTACAACTGTGTAGAACCTTCCTACTTAGCAGCCCACTCAAGTTTGTTTTCCTGACAAGCTGTCACTAAGCAAAAACCTAATAATTACCCAAAATAACTGACTGATTAACTGCTTCGACTTCACGGTTTTCCAACCCAGCACTGGGGACTGAGCCTGGAGGCACTCTTTCAGCCACTAAACTACATTCCTGGCCCCTTGTGAAATTCTGTTTGCTGAGATGGCTGTGTGAGTCCAGACTGGACTTAAAACTTGTGATCCTCCTGCCTCAGCCTCTCACAGAACTGGAATTGCATACATGTGCCACCATGACCAGCTTAAAATAACATCTACAGAAACATTAATGTAGGCTCAGTACTATGCTAGTTAGGTGTATTTGTTTCAGCTGCTCATCCAATTATCTGAACCACCCTTTTAGAGGTACTACTTTGCCGCAAATGAAAAACATAAAATGCTAACTGCCCCAGTCACAAACCTGAAATCTGAATCCAGATTATAAATCCATGTTTTTTAAGCACTCCGTACTGTCTTCTCTTGACTTCATATTGAAATGACTAAAATTCAGAATGTTAGAAAAATTCTGATCACCAATACTGCCAAATTTAAAACACCTACAACTTAATTCACAAAATTTATTTTTTGTTTTAAAAAGAAATACTGAATTCAGTCTTTCTTTTTCCATGAATATAATAATTTTTAAAAGCGAATGTTATAACCAGGGATACTGTATCAAGAGCATAACAATGAATTACTGATCAATCAAAATACATGTATCACAATCTCACCAATGTCCACACACTCAACTACTGAGTATTTTCTTTGACATGGTTACTTCAAAAACATTTATCCTAGCATGCTTGAGGCCTAGGTTCAGTTCCACAGCACCACCACCAAAACAAAAAAAATGCACAACAGTGCAAACTACACAAAGAACAGTCTCTGGTTATGATAATTATATATCAGGCTAACTTTTACAACATGCATAACTATAAATAGAGCCAAAAATATATGAAACCACTGTATTTAGATGCTGGATAAATATGTAATACAGGAATTTGAGTCCTGAGAACAGACAGCTTGAAGGCACATTCTGATTCACAGCCCAAAGCCGAGGAGCCAAGAGTACACTCTTGCTAACAAGTCCTGGAATTTGCAAGGTAGGATAACACACGAAAGAAAAGCTTCACTGAAATGGAGCTCCAGAGACTGATGTAGGGTTTCCTCATGTACACCGACTATCTTCCTGCACTTGCACAGCATATGAACAGAAGATTCAGCAAGGTGTAGTGGAGAAATCTGCACGACACTTTTGAACTAAATGAATATTTCAAAGAACAATGCTAGACAACTTCAACTAAAAATTTTGACCAGCCAGAATAGAGATCTCACTAAACACCCTAAACATGCAACAAACTCCAGAATAAGCACTATGTTAATGTTTTCATTACATAAAAATTACATTTATTGAGGTAAGTTGGTACACGCACATAACGCATCTCAATTTCTTAAACCTCTACTCTTCTGACACTTTCCCATTTGCAAAAACTCTCACTTCTATTCTTTTTCCTTCAGTTTGTTTTTATAGCCAGATCATTTCCCTACTTTCTCTGGCCTTCCCTTCCCACTTGAAAAGATCTCCCTACTTCCTCTTACTTATCCTTTATTTTGCTCTTTATTCATATTTTGAGCTTCCCATGTAAGAGAAACTGAGTTATTTAAGTTTGTGTATCTAATTTATTTCACTTAATATTATGGTCTGAAAGTGTATTTTCGCTAAGAATGCCAGAATGGATACATTTTAAAAGTAAAGCTATTATGGGCCGGGGATATAGCTCAGTGGTTCCGGCACCTGTCTTGCAAGCGCAAGGGCCCAGTTCGATCCCCGGTAACCACAAAACAATACTGGGCGTGGAGACTCACCCCAGCAGCAATCAGCACCACATACCACAGTGCTGGGCGTGGTGGCTCACGCCTGTAATCCCAGCACTCGAGAGGCAGAGGCCTGAGGATTGCTGTGATGTGAGTTTGAGGCTGAGCTCAGGGCCAGCCTGAACCACAAAGCGAGACCCTGTCTCAAAAAACCTTTAAAAAAAAAAAAAAAGGCAAAGCTATTAACCGAGTCAAACCACTGCACAATGTACAAATCAAAACATCACATTACTCCATTAATATTCAACTTTATTAGTTAAAAGTAAGTATTTTAAAAAGAAAGAAGCTTCTCATTTTAATCCTAACACAAGTTAATAAACCCAAAGTTATATCTGAATGTATTCCCTATGTTTACAGCTATTTTGTACAAATTAGGACCTTGAGTAAAGACAAATACTATATAGTCCATAAACCTGAAATATTTACCATCTGGTCCTATAAGGAAAATTCTGATGACTCTGCTCTGAAACCAATCTAACTTTAAAACCAAAATGAAAAAACTCTGAAGATTTACCAGCATATTAGCAAACTAATTGTGTACAAGGACAAAATTAACACTACATCTATGACATGCAGCAGCAAACTGAAATCATGTAAATGTTGCATTAGCAAAGACTGAAACAGAAATTTAAATATCCCTTAAAAGTTACTAAACTTAGACCAAAAATTAGTGCCACTAGTAATTGAACAGAGAGAATCTTGGTCAAGAACAATGGCCTTAGAAAAAATAGAAAATGCTAGGAAAATTACATTAACTGATAAATAAAACCATATTTGGGCAACTAGTAGAATGGATAATACAGAATAAAACATTTATTGGTTAAAGAAAAATCAATAGAAACTTCTCAAATTTAAGTACAGAAAGGGGAAAAAGTCTCAGTGACCTGAGAGACAGTTAAAAATTTCCCTCACACAAAAACACCATTTGTTGCCTCCCCCAAAATGTAGTACTAACTGCAGTCGGCCAAAAATCTGACCAAAGTTGGCATCTGAAATGTAATTCGGATGCAAAAAGTTCAATAAATCCCAGGGACATAAAGATGATTATAAAAGAGCACATTGTTGAAAATCCACACTACAGTAATATAAAAAACAGAGGAAAAAGCAGGAATAATCTGGGGCCAGTCAATGGACATAATGTAATCCAAGAAGCAGTTAAACATTTTTGAAGTGGAAAAAAAACTACCAATCTAGACTAAACTCAAAGAGACAAGTAGAAATAAAAAGGGGACTATTAACTGCACTTCTAAATACATAAAAGATCAACAAGTTGACTGCAATAAATTAGGCAACTTAGACGAGTGAACAAATTCCATAATTTCCACTTACTAAGGTGAAATGGACAAATTCCTTGAATGACACAAAAAGACACAAGCCAAACTTACAAAGCACAGCTGTACTTTAAAACTGCAACAAGGACAACACCACTATCTAGACGGCTTCACTAGTGAATTCTATGAAACACCAAAGTAGTGGTACCAATCTTACACAAATTCAGCATATTTAAAAAATCAAACACTTTCTGAAAATCTTGTAAACATTCACATTAACACCAAAATTAGTCAAAAATATTGCAAAAAGATAAGTTTCTATAACATTACCACTCACAACCACACAAGTCTTATACCAAAGTGAGGGTAAATAACATGCTTTAGTATATTTAAGACCCTCAGTTTAATTCTGAGCACCACAGTGATGAAACTAACAAAATATCAGCAAACTGAAAACAGCAAGTCATAAAAAGCATAAATATTATCAAATTATACAGAGCTCAAGAACACAAAATTGATACTCAAAATCATATAATGAAATTCAACATCTTAGTAACACCTTAAAAACGAACAACCATATGATCATCTCAGTAGATACCCTAAAGACCTTGTAGCAAAACTCAACATGTGTTATAAAAATGCTCAGTTAACTGAGTAGAAGGAAACTTTCTCGACCTAATAATCAGGAAACCTAAGGAAAATATGCAGCTAATATACTTAATGATCAAAGACTTTAAAAGCATTCACTCAAAAGCCTGAATAAAACAAGGAATCTACGTGCAGGACTTATCACATATATAGAGTAAAGAAGTGAAAGCAACAGTATAACTATCTTAACATGCAGATAACAAGACTATATAGTTCAAAAATCCTAATAGTTATATACCTCGATAAAGCCAACAGTGAACTTAGCAAGCAAGCCAGACAGATAACAAAAGTAACATACCAAAATCAAAACTGCATTTCCATATAATAGAGGCTAACAAATACAGAATGAAAACTTGAGGCACTACATATGAAAGAAACAAAAAATACTTAAGCATTAATTTAACAAGAAATGTGCTAATTTCTAGCCTGAAAACTACAAATCACTACAGAGGGAATTAAAGATCTAAGCAGTAGAGAGCCTTATCAACGTTCACAGACTAACGGATTTAATGTAAAATGTCAAGAAATGGTTCTCTGAGCTTCAGGTCTTTTTTACACATTATGGGAGTAGAAACTGTGGGTGTCGACTAAGTGGCATTTGTTCCTGTCTTTTCAAATGTTCCTAGAGTGAACAGGCCCTGTAAAGCAGCAATGGCGTCTTTCTTGTGGGCAGTGAACAGACAGGCTTCTAAGACAGTGCAAGAGATTCAGTTCTACTTATCTCAAAAATCTCCTGTAATAAAGCCCACTGCAGGAGATGAGCAAGGGGATGCACACCTGTAATTTCAACACTCTGGGAGGCTAAGGCTGGAGAATCACAAGTTCGAGCCCAATATGGGCAATTTAGTGAAACTCTGCCTCAAAATTAAAAACAAAACAAAATGCAGGAAGTTGTAGCCCATTGTGAAGGCCCAGGGTTTGATATCCAGTAATGCAAAAAAAAAAAAGAAAGAAACAATTAAGAACCACTTGCAGTGTAGGTGTTATTTGGTGCTCTGTGTGCTGCTCAATGGGAATACAATCTCAGGAATTCTACTCTCAAGTATTTACTCAAAAAAAAATCATATGTAAAGAGATATGTAAGATATATACAATGTTCATTATATTCTTTTGCTCATAATAGACAAAAACTAAAAGTAATCCAATGTCTAACAACAAGTTAGCAAATAAACTGGTACATTTGTATCAAAGGAACAAATTACTTAGACCTGCAATGCACTAACAAATCTTAAAAGCATCCCATTTGAATCCAAGTAGCAGGACACAAAAATATTACTATTTCACATGATGTTCACCAAAAAACAAAACTAAACTTTAGTAAATGGAAGCAGAGGTTGCTCAGAATGACACTGAGTGGGGTAGGGTAACCAGAATATGAAACAAACTGGAGAACTGACTACTTAGGACTCAAGAGAGCTTTCTGGTATAATTTAAAAGTACTATATACTGACAGGATAAGAGTTAAATGAGCATATGTATTTATTAAAACAATTCTATTAACTGTTAACAATTAACATTTTACTATATGTAAATTATATCTTTAAAGCATTAAAATAAAAAAGGTATATGAATTTAATTCACAAATAAATAGGAAAGTACTAATGAGGAAGCTCCCACGGACAAAATACGTAAAACAAATCTACTACAACATGTGAGAGCCTATTTGAATTCTGATTTGTTAAAACACAATGGTGGACGGCAAATTTAGCTCAATGGTTCCAGGGTCTGCCTGACAAGCTCAAGGTCCTAAATTCGATCCCCAGTAACTACATACCACAATACTGGGCATGGTGCCCTATTCCTGTAATCCCAGCACTCGAGGCAGAGGCAGGAGGATTGCTGTGAGTTCAAGGCTATCCTAGGCTACAAAGTGAGACCTTGTCTCAAACAAAACAAAACAACAACAAAAATACAGTGGTAGGTTAATCTCCACCACTACAGAAAAACAAAACAAACCATTTATGACATTCACTAAGTATAAAATGTGAACACTGCCTGGATAGTTTTTATTATTTTTGAAAATCTTGGAAAATAATTAAGGGCACTGTAGTTCTTTTAAAAAGTTCTCACAGTTTGCAAGATATGTAGGCAAGTATTTATGGGAGTGTGGGGCTGCCAAAATGGGTATTGGTTGATAGACAGTAGGGCCAGATGGCTAAATAGAGTTTGGTAATATTACAAAACATATACTTGGTTACCATCTCAGTTTCCTAAAATCTTGAACTCTTCCAAGAGTTAACTGTCTTTTGCACATTAATGAAATAGCTGAG
The DNA here is from genome assembly GCA_004026965.1 of Petromus typicus. NCBI lineage: Eukaryota > Metazoa > Chordata > Mammalia > Rodentia > Petromuridae > Petromus > Petromus typicus. Next base: position 24,332 of record PVIR01010307.1, read on the forward strand.
AGTCCAATGATAAGCTTCAGGATGGAAGCTGGTCATTGAAAGACCAAGATATGATCAGAGTTGAAATTTCCAGTTCCACTGTGCCAACTTTCAGAACAGGAAAAGGGCTGAAGTTTAAGATGACCACCGAGGCCCAAAGATAGAACCAAGTGTGCCAACACAACAAAGCTCCTGTAATAAAAGGACTGGATTTGTAGAGCTTCTACATAGCTCAACACTTGGCAGTTCCTGGAGGGTTGTGCCATGGAAGAGGGCAAGGAAGACCTTCCCCTTTTCCATATGCTTTGGCTTATATTATCTTTCATCTGGCTGTTTATATGTATTCTTTACAATATGCTTCATAAGTGGGCAAACATAAATGTTTCCCTCAGTTTTAGCGTATTAATTGAACTCAAGAAGGTGGAGGTCATGGAAATCTCAATTTATAGGCTGGTCAGTAAGACGTTCCAGAGGACCACCAGACTTGTAGGACTGAGCCCTCCACTTGTGGGATCTGATGCTGTCTCCAGATAGTGTCAGAACTGAATTAAATTCATACAGGTTTCAATTACTGCTTTTATTGATACTTCCCATTAAAAAATAAAAAAATAAAAACACCAAATCATCCCACAAACTAAAATTCTACTATACTAAAGTCATTAGTTTTACCCTACAACTAACTCTTACAACAGACAATTAAAATACCCATGCCTTATTCTTTTGATCCTAATTTAATCAATGGTCCTTAAAACATACTTCATTCACAAAAATTTTAGTGAGAGAAACAGATGATATACTGGCAAGGTTGAAGGACCTAGGTCTGTGATGGCGAACCTTTTGGAGACTGAGTGTCCAAACTACAACCAAAATTGCAGAGTGCCAACACTGCAATTAAACCTCAATACCAAGATTTTAGTTTAGGAAAAACAACTGTCATCTGATATTTGCCTGCTGGGTGACTCAGCTCCCAAACTGACAAAACGGGATTCCATAGTTTTGCCACCACCGATCTAGGTTATTCTTCAAAAGTAATGAATGACACCGCTTAACTTTGAAGCAGAATTCTGTGCACAATAGTCTATAAAATCATATAATATTTTATCTTTCATTCTGATTTTCATACTTTATGCAAAAGTACATAATAAAGGTTTTAAGTTCTGTATAATAATTAAAATATCAAATTTTGATAGAATTAACTTATTTTTCCCTGCATGGGACACAACACTGAAATTCAATCTTCAAACAAAGGCCTGCCTTGCAGTTCTCCTAAAACATAGTCCTTTATTTCTCTCTTTAATTTTAAGCTAGTACTAATAAAAAGAAATTACTTTATTTTAGGCCCATTTCATACTGTTGTCTATGAAATAATTAATACTTCTGATACCATTTCTAGTGTGTAAAATTTGCTGTCCTATAAATATCTTGTAGAGTTTAACAGTAAATAAACAATGAGTTTGGACTGAAAAGTTCTAAAACTATTAAATGCATACATGATAGGGTAAGCATCTTTAATAACTTTAAGAAAAAAAAAACCAAAAAAATAAATTCTCCTTATTTTCTGAGATCAAAAGCACTGGTAGCTTTAAAAACTTTAGTTCAGCTCCATGTAGAGCCACAAGAACAATGAAATAAATGGGTTTAATAATAGCACCTGGCTCTCTAGCCAGTCAAGTTTAAAAATCAAGCTGGGGGGAAGAGACGATTTTTGCAGACAGACCTTGCAGGCAGTTTAGATATGTAATTACCTGTGATTGTTTCTAACACCATAAGCTTTCCCAAGTTTTAATAGAAAATCTTCACATTGTGATGTTTTTGTGTTTTCCCATAACCTATTGCATGTCCCTGTCTTTAGTAAAACCTCTACTCATCCTTTTTTGTTCTCATACTCAGCCCCATGACTAGATATTAAACAGAAAATGGTGTGTTAACTCTTTAAGCAAACTGAACATAAAGACACCAATATAACCAAACAACTTCCAAGTCTCGTTTGAACAAAGCTTTATAAGCCTTCTTTATCTTCAGTAATAACCCCATAAATGAGAAGCATTTAAAAAAACACTTTTTGAATCTTAATAAGTCAAGTAAAAATTTCAGAAGACTATTTTTACAAAAACCCAGTGTCTGGCGGCTACAGTTCCTACTACAGAAATACAGAGAATTTTTCCTTTCTCAACACAAAAATATTTTCCATTAGAAATGAAAAAACAGCCTTCTTTTACTCAATTGAAAATGGA